>SNQJ01S0022002.1:10899-25998 GCA_010110895.2 Picea sitchensis
AATTGCTACACACAGTACCTCGACACAGTACCTCGACCTCGGCGAAATTGCTACCACGACCCTCGGCGAAATTGCTACACAGAGCTCCTAACACAGAGCCACACAACCAAAGAACTTTAGAAACTTCCCTCCTCGATGTGTGGCAATTATATAAAAACTCTTTCAGCTGAACTATTGTTCGGCCGAAAAAAATTTCGGCCGAACAATCTTTCGGCCGAACAATTGTTCGGCCAAAAAACTATTGCCGGAAAAAAAATATCCGGCCGACCAAATTTGTACACGCAAATCGAGGGCCCGGTTATGGCTCCATTCGATTTGACGTCTATGTTTTCGGCCGAACAATAGTTCGGCCGAAAATAATATCTTTCGGCCGAAAAAATTATTTAGTTCGGCCGAAAATGTGTTTTTCGAAAATTTGGAGACCCGATTGTCACGAAAGTGTAACCCACCTTCGTGATTTCACCCGTCGATAAGTCAATGTTTCTCTTGATTGTTCTGCAACTAAGTGTGGTAGCTCCTCAAATGTTGTTTGATATATAGAAATATCTGTTTGCAGCAAGTGCTTAGAGAACATTTGTCATTCTTTGACTGAGTGTTGTGCTTATATCCCCACTCTCTTCATCTACCCCAAAAGTTCTAATTTGTCTGTCAAGGATGATTCCTGTACTGTAGACAATTATGGGTCAAATTGTTCCTTGGCTTCTTGTATTTTCTCTTTGATCCGAATGATATTCTTGACCAATCTATTATCATTTGAGCTTTTCTTGCTTCTTTCAGCCATTCCCTTTCTTGTTTAGATAGTTCTTCCTCTACTGCTTTTTCTCTTGCCTACTAATTAGATATGACTTGTTTGGACTTTGTGTCCGTGGTGAGTAGTCGAGTTGTTCTCAAGTTGGGGATTAGAATTTTTTGAAATACTATCGGTGTACCCCAATGTAGTATTCTAGTGATTCTATGGATCAGTTCTCCAGTGATGTCAACTGGGTAATTCAACCAAAGATAATTTTTTTGATATTGACTGATGAAGAATTTTGTGGCTTCTTCCTACCAACCATTGAACTCTACAATTTGTGGCACACCTAGAAAATGTTGGATCCCTGCTTGCGCAAGGAAATTGGTTTCCTCCCTCCATATGCTAGCTTCCATTCCCCAGGTAGTAAAGTTTTTCCAATGCCTCAACCAATCAATTTCTTCCATTCACTCTCCACGAATGTTCTAAATATGTGCTTCCAACTCAATCACAACCGCTTTGTCGAGTTTTCTTTTGTTCTTGGCTCCACCAAGGAGTTTGCTACTTATCCTCTCATCCTTGGAATATATGCGCTTTGTTATTGGTCAGTTAGTTGTTTCTGAAGCTCTGGTGTAAACAAAAATGCAAATTTGTATGCCTCGTCCAAATTTATAGGTAAGAGATGGAGGGAGGACTTTAATTCATTCAATGATGTCATTAATTCACACAACTCAGTCATAATGTTAGGTGTAATTTCTTGTTCGTGTGAGGGGAATCGTACGTTGATGATGACATGGTGGTTGAACTTGTCCTTTCGAGCATTAATGGTGTCAATGTACTCCCGTGGATCATCCATGTTAACATTGTCGATTTCATTTTCTTGGGGGGTATGCTCAACTTGGTTGATATTGGCCTATGCCACTTGGTCAAGTAGGTTCTTCCAGTCAGTTGAAGACCTTCGGTTGAAGTATCTGACCATGTTGATCTTTTATTTCTTGTCAATTCGATTAATGATCGGCCTTTTGAAGACATGCTTGCTTTGTTGAGGATGTTCTTGTTTGTTTGAAGTGTTGTTTGGATGTTTTCTTTCTTGATATTATATCGATCACTTGATCTTCGGAATTTGGACTTATTGGATTGATAATTTTTTCATTTGAATAGATGATGCACTTCTCTTTCAATTGATCAATTAGTGCGCTTGTTTAAGTAATGGTGAAAATATTGTCTCGATACTGAACTTGCTCTTGATTTCTACATTTCTTCTTTGATTGTTAATCAGGGAATTTGTTCTCTCCTCATATTCGAGTATTTTGGTTTGAATGAATGCTTTGATAGTATGAATTAGTCATATAACTTGTAGTTATCAATCAACTTTTTGTACCTAATTATGGTAATCGACTTATTGACTAATTTCTTAATTTTGGTTTTTTCTTAATCCAACTTCTTTTATTGCTTAGATTTTCTTTTTATTTGAATTTTTCCTTTTCTTTATTTGTTATTTTATCTTCACTTTCAAATTAGGTCGCCCCAAGTGGTTTTCTAGCTAGTCGATTCTTATTTCTAACATACCCAGTGCCTGGCTGAGCCACATTATGTGCAAAAACTCATTAAATTATTAAGATATACTGCAAATTAAATTATTGTAGCTTACTAGCCATACATCACACACATATTTGACCGCTTGACTGATACACAATTCTAAATGCATATAACATCATATATTAAACATGAATACAATTGTTCAAGCAAAAAAAACACACAACATTCATATAAACTATTTACACAACGGATTTTAACACAAGAAGAAAACATAAACACGTATATGTTAATGATTAACCAACTTGATGCAAACGAAGGATGAACCTCCCAAAAATAGGCATTGCTGATCATTTTCTCTCATCATCAAGCCACCCCCAAGATGAGGCTATGAGTCCACAAGGAGATCTGACTCACTAGCTATCCACTCTTCACACAGAGCATCCCAAAACCTAGATTCTAGTCTCATAGTAGTTCCAATCATCTAGCTCTCTCTTTCCCCACAACCCGCACTACCCAAGGAATGTACCCCCTTTACTTCTCACTGTCCCTTGGGCTATACTATTCGTTTATCAAGGCCACTAGTGAATTCGATTGGCCAAGAATCACTCAGTTGAGGACTCTATGAACTCTCAGTTGTTTCATGTTTTCTCATAGCATCCTTCACAAGACTCTAAGATATTTCCTCAACACGAACTCACACCACGAGATTACAACCCGATTTATAGGAACATAAGCCTCTTTATTAACATAAAAACACATATAAACAATGGATACCTTTAAGTATACCATGGTTGGTATTCTTCCCAACCCTCTGATCCTCCTCTGCTGGCCAAAAACTTCATGTAAAACTTGTCCCTATTCTGCATAGGGATTTCTTCTTATTCCTTGCTTTCTTGACTCACACTCTTCTCAAGGATGGTTTTACTTCAACCCATTCTCTCCAATAACTATGGGATGTGACCACTCACACCCACTCTCTTACATGAGTTTAAATGAATGTCCTCTCATACACTCAACCAAAAAATAGAAGGTTATACATAAAGATAATAATTATAGGAATGTGGGTTGGATTAATACTCATGAATAATTCCCCTTTAGACCCCTCTCTCTTGTGGAATCATAGCCCCACATTGTTCTTCATATTTTTCATATCGAAACTAACAATTATTAATTTTATTATTTATTTCAATATCTAAAATATGCAAATCATCCTCTAACCACATTAAATCAATATGGGCTCTTCGCCCCAATGCATATGCTCGCCAACATAAATAAAATTTATACAATTACATTATAATTAACACAGGTTATAAATAGGGATGTTACATCCCCTCCCCCTTATTTTTGCACCGTCCTCAGTGCACAATACCATACAGGTGTAATTTCATTTTACAACTCATTTTCCCTGGCCAATGATCAACATATAGGCTCTTTGGCCTAAAATCAGATAGAAATTCTAGCCAAAACAAATTACATAGGCACTTTGGCCCCAATACCATAGATACATAGGCACTCAGTCCCCAAAAATCATAAATACATAGGCGCTACAACCCCCAAAACATATATTTAAAGGTACACTGTCCCTAAACGTACACATAAGCCACTGGCATTCTCCTACAACTATCCTGATTTCCACCAGCTCTCTTCCCATTGACCTTCCCAACCCAAGTAATAGTGTCCCATTAGTTTATCAAAGTTGACACAAGGAATGTGCCATCCATTTCTCAAGGCTAACACAAGGGATGTACCATCCATTTATCAAGGCTAACCTAAGGAATGGGTCATTCATTTATCAAGGTCTCTCTAGCATAGGAAACTATAAATGTCATTGTTGGGAACTCAAGGGGCTCACTACTAGAAAATATTAGTAAAATAACCAGCAAAAACCTTGTTGTTGCAGTGTGAATCACACAAGAGTGCACTCTTTAGGCTTGACAAATTAGTTCTTCAACATTGCAACTCACACTAGAGTTCACTCTTCAGGCCTGAAAACCTAGTTCTTAGACAATGCAACTCACATAGGAGTTCACTCTTCATGCTGGCAACCTGGTTCTTCAATAGTGAAACTCACAAAGGAGTTTTCTCTTCATGCCTAACAAACTGGTTCTTCGACAATGAAACTCACACAGGAGTTCACTCCTCAGGCCTGACAACCTAGTTCTTCAACCATGCAACTCACAAAAGAGTTCACTCTTCAGGTATGACAACCTAGTTCTTCAACAATGAAACTCACCCTCTAGGCTTAGGCATCCCTTTCATTGTTATACAGTTCCTCAATTGATCCATCATTTTCCGAGGTGTTCTCACACAAACAAAAGACAACTTGTTTCTAGACTTCCACTAACAATATATAACATGTGGAAATCATCCCATCTGCATTACATGCATACAATTAATATGAGACATCATTATATAATTATAAAATTTCAAATATGTTTTACACAGGAAAACAAAATTTCCCAAACCTAAGTCTTTTTGTTCATAATGTTTTGGCCCTTGCAGCATTAGATATCAGTATTCCTTATAGGATTACATCCCTTCCATATCCAAGACCATTTCCCCTACAATTTTCTCAATTCCATGCAACCAAACAAATTGTTAGTATATCGTAACCATTTTCAATTATTAATTTCTCAAATTTGGTTATACAGGAAAATAAAAATTCCCATGCATGAGATTTATGCTCATTATGTTCAATTCTTGCAGCTTTAGATATCAATCCTCTTATGGGAATACATCATTTCCATATCCAATACCATTCTTCCTGCAATTTCCTCAACTTTCTTGCAGTCAAACAAGATTGTTAGCACTCATGCATATGTTTAGCAGTTCATGAAATGATATCAGAATTGTATCTACCCAACAATTAAATCATTTCCAACCATTATTCACATTAAAATGGAATTCTACTATTCATCATATTGTCTAGAATGACGCTATCATTCATTTTATATGTATTATCAATACATCAAGCTCTTCATAATATAATCAAACTTTACCAATAAATAAAACCAGTGTGTCCATAATATTAACCACATCTACACAATCAATCATTGCATTGGTTCTAGAATACCATATGTTCATGTCATTTATTCCACCATGTGAGTTGGAAGGTATGGCCCATGCCTCAATACACCATCCAAAATCTTCCCCACAACCCTTATGATCCTTTGTATACCTTCCTCTTCAACCCATACACAACACTAGGAACATCATCCCTTAGTTTTATTTAGTGTAGGGAAAACAGTTGCAGTCGAAACCTTAGTTACGTAGAGAATGCCCATCATGCACTTGGATGGCACTATACCCTTTCCAGATCCAAACTCATCATGGCCTCACAGATGATCATATCAAATGACATTAATTGATATAGCAGGAACAATGTCTCTCAACTTAACTCGGTTCAGAATTTATAACCAACATAACATAATATGCAATTAAAGTTCATGTAAATGCATTCAAGGAAAAAATAATATTTTCATACTCAAGGCCTCCCGCCTTTTATCAATTAAAATATTGATATTATAAATAGGGAATTCTCACCTTCATTCTATTCAACATTTATATGTTATAACAGCCCCAAATGCATACATGCATGGTTGTTATCAATTTACTTGATGCTACTTGATCTTTTTACATTTGTAGAAGCTCGTCGGCTCCCTTCAATAATTGATGTGCACTCTGATAATATATGCATCTTTCTTTCTTGTGTAATTTTAGACAAGAGTTGCTAGATCATATCTAACAATTCCTTCTTCCTACATTCCCATTCTTTCTCATAGATATGATTAATCCAACCATAAGTCACACCTCATATCACAATATCTTTTCTTCTTCTCTTGCAACAAGCTTTGTTTCCTTTACTATATTTCTATCTTCAAGGTTATGGAGTCCTCCTTGTTTCTTGTGCATGAAATGACATTATTTTCTTGTTGGGTTCATACCCTATGTGAAAATATATATTGTCCTACCTTTCCAATCCATTCAATATCTATAGAATTTGAATACTAATATTCATGTGCTTTTGTTTAGACCCTTTAAATCCTTGCAACACCTTCCGTGCACTTTCCATTGGATTTCTTCGATGTTTCAACTATCTAAACAAGGTTGACCTCTTTCCTATCCAATGGACTCTGGAGTTAATTTAGAACAAGTCCACACAATTCTCAGTTGTGTAATCTTATCCTCTTTATAGAAATCCTTTTCACATAACACTCTATGCCGAGTTCTCTTCTACTTAATGAGAATGCCCTAATAATAAGCTTAACTTGTCTTATGTTAATATATTTCTCTTCAAGCGTGCATCTAGGCTTATGCACAGGTACTATCCTAATAATCTACACTCTTAATTACACAACAATCACCTTTGGAACTCACCTCTATCATTGGGAAGGTTTCTCTAAACATTGACATCATTTAGAAAAATCTTCGCATCAAGTAATTACATGGCTCATGAAATTCAATTCCACTTTTCATTACTTACCTTGTAGCTCTTTATTACCTCAACCGACTTCTCATAGTAACAATCTCTTGCCTATCTCTTCTTCCATTTGAATATTTTTCAACATTCCCCATGCTGACATGTAGACTTCTGATCTCTTCCTCATGGATGTAATATCCTTGAGCATCTTGCATGATTCCAGTCCTCATATAAGGACTAAAGTTTCTTTCTATACCTCTAATTCTACAAGAACTGTGCATGTAATAATTATTGTTAGAAATATGCATAGCATAAAAAATTTCATCATATAGAATACAAGTTATTTCTTCATCAATTTATGAAGGACACATTTAACCAATTCAAATTTTGATTTTATTGATGCATTCCTCCCTGAAAAAACTTCCCAACTACTATACTCATGCCATAATATGAATTTTGAGTGAAAGTTACAACAATTACATGCTTCCATTCCACTCTTTTTACTGCTACAAAAATATATTTATTAATTTATGAGAAGATTAATTACCCAAATCAAAATTATGGGTTGACATATGTATTATATTCCCCAAGACCTTTCCAATGACTATTCATTTACTCAATTCCAAGCTCTAAGTTGAGAGTTATGGTTTAGATAAGTTTAGGTTGTTTTACTCCATTTACTCATGTATGCTACAAGTTTCTTATTTCTCTTTCTGCACATTTTCAGGTACTCATAACAAAATTTGACTCCACCACTAGCTTCTATGGGTCATAATCTTTCCATCAACTATTCCCGTGCCCCAAACAAACTTCTGAGAATAGAGTTATGCCCTTTGGAAGTAATATCAGTGACAAACATTTATATGTACTCTTTTGGTTGTAACTTTCTCATACGAGCTCCATTTCGTGAATCATTTCGCTCGTTGGATAACTCTCTTCGGGTTTTTTTTACTTGCTAAAATGTCGTTTAGGCCCTCAAAAATTCCCCACAAGTTAATGACCTACAAAAGTATGAAAAATTTGGAAACTTTCATACCAAAATTCATCGTTTTACTACTATAACAGTTCTTTAAATATCAATCGTTGATCTCAAATCATGATACACAACAACCATTGATCTAACCTTGTCATCCATTTGCAATTGACATCATCCTTTGGGTGCACACATTGGTTTCCTCCAAATATCGATGCGATCGTCGACCATTGGTATAATTCATCAACACCCTATTTTCAAACATTATGGAGCCCCCCCTCTTCTCTCCCAGGGTTCTGAGACCTCCCAATCAAGGATATTCAAAAGACTAAGCCGAATTGTCTTTTCGGGCCTCTAGATGACCCTGGAAAAATTTACACAAGTCCCTTGCTTGTTACCACGTAGGTTCAAATTACCCGCACAACCGTGTCAGGTGCCTCTGGAACCACTAGCTGGCGAGTGTTAGCTCCTATGATAGACTCTTATTCTCATATCACCATGGGCTATGACTTCTGGCTATCTCTCTTCATGAATTCGAGCTTCGACTCTTTTTAACACACCGAACCCCTTTTTCCCCAAACTCCACATCGTGAACTTATCCAACAGGATCTATGGCTCTCGTGTCTCCGACATCCAATGGATGCAATCTGCCTTGGACCTCGATGTTCAAGAGTTATGAACACTACAACTCCTTTTCCTTCCCAAGTGATCCATACCCGAAGTGACAGATCAAGCGCCACGTGCTCTTCTTGAACGACGATTAGGATTTAGCTTCATACCTTTTTCCTATATGCACACTTATGGGTCCCATGATCTAATGACATGTTTCCTCCTTATACATACGGCCACGCTCTTCTATGCTAGTCTAGCCTTTGGGAATTTTGGATACTCAGCCTTCGCCTTTCCTCCGAAACTTTGTCAATCTCCGACACATGTCTTCTCTGCATCCGATAGTCCATATCTCCTCACTCTTCTCGACTTCATGAAAATCGACATTTGCTCCACGCAAAACTTTTGGAGCTCCACCTTCCAAAATCTCCAATCTACTACCACATATCCTCGCTGCACACAACGGTTAGGATTACTTCCCGGATTAAGGACTTCGGCGAGCCCCACTGTTCAACACTTCAAAACCTGCGAACTACGAATTGTCAAAAGACTCCATGACTAACCTTCATGCAACTCTCCTAGACCTAGTAGTATGGAATGATCTCTCTTCCTCCTGAATGGATCTTTCTCGTTAAATTATGAAATCTTCAAGGACTTTTGCCTATTGAATAATTTTCCATTCTACCTCTTCCGAGCTTGTTCTTCCTTCAAACTGCTAACTCCTCATAGTGTTTTCTTCAACACTTAGTCAAAATGGACCCTGTGCACACCTTGCAACAGGTTTTCCTCCACAACTTAGCTTCTTTGTGGATGATTGTGCACACCTTGCAACATTTCTTCACACCCTTTTGAAAATACTCTTAAGTTACTCCTCCTGATATTCTGATTCAAAAGACTCTATCACACACTCCTTGTGGACAATACGCACACCTTGCATTCAAAGCTCCAAGTTATCTCTCTTGAACTTTCTGAGTCAAAACAGACTCTACCAACACACACGTTGCAAACACTTATGCATTCCTCGCAAACAAGAGTTTCACATTATCTCTTCTGAGTTTATGATTCGAGATAGACTCTTCCAATGCACACCTCGCGGAAAATATGCACTCCTTGCAACAGGCGTGTAGAAAAGAAACAATTGGAACTTATATAATATCTCATAGATTCATACATTCAACCATGTAAATTCATTCATAACATAATAACAAGTAATAACAAATAATTACAATTTAACAGAAATCCTACCATTCATTCATCCAGAGAGACACAGTAACAACAACACCAAACATGTGGATCAACGCTTCTCTGTTATATTCATTCAAATGATATGTACACGGGATCATACAATTCTCTTTTGTAACCAAACAAATCTTAGCTACAATAATCTTTGGCTACAATACTCTCAACAACCTTCAACTAAATTGCAACAACAACCCACTACAATAGTCTTCAACAACCTCATTTGGGAATACATTACATTTATTTATACAAGACTAGCTCATAGATATTTTCCCTCTGACTACCTTAGTGTTGTCCTATCGAAACAAAACCTTTCAACTACTAAGGATTTATTACAATAAATGTTTGAGACAGAAAGATAAGATAAAATGCTTCGAATATGTACTGCAATCTACTACATTAAAGAAAAATGCACTCCCCATTGATCTCATGCGATGGTTCAAATCTTAAACATTTAAGATGTTATTTAATTACAATCTTTTCAAGATATTTGTGTGATATGCCCTTCTTAAATTAAAAAATCACTTCAAAATGCGTAGTAGGGCACTGAGCTGTCTTCCACTTGCGCTTTGATGACGATGATCCTACATCATACTCCTCTGAAGAAAAAATCATGGACTCTTGTCTATGAGCTCCTGCACTCACTTTGCATGTTTCTGAATATCTGCCTCATTTACCCAACTGACATCTTTTATTGGGTGTCCTTTCCACTTTACTAAATATTCAAAACAAGTCTTTCTCCTAGTCTTCTTACAAGTTCTCTGATCTATGATCTTCTCCATGTATGTATTTTTTGCTACATGCATCTTCTTCTCCCACTGGATCTCTTTTTGATATTATGATCCTTTGTCATCTTCCCTATAAGGATACAGGTCTGAAATGTTAAATATGGACGATATACGTACATCTTCTGGAAGCTCTATCTAATAAGGATTTTTCTCAATTTTTCTTAAGATCTTGCATGGTCCTATCTTCTTCAGCTTCAGTTTGTTATATGTTCTCCTTCAGAACATTTCCTTCCTGAGATGTGCTAGAACTTGATCTCCCACTTTGAATTGAAAATATCTCCTATGTTGATCAAATTTGCGTTTGTACTCTGTATTGTTGTTCTGCAACTACTCTTTCATCTAATTATGAAGCTTCTGCATTTTTGCAGTGAAGTCTTGTGAACTCATTCTTCTCTATATCTCTCAACTCTGATACTCCTCTTGGATTCATCCCATATACTATCTGGAATGGGATATTTCCTATACTTCTATTTGGTGAGTCATTGTATGCAAACTCTACTTGTGAGATCATTTGATCCCACTCGCTATAATGTTCAGTGTCTAGACTCCTCAACAAATTTCCTAAACTTTGATTTACCACCTCATTATGTCCATTCATCTGAGGGTGATATGTTGAACTAAAAGAAAGTTTTGTCCCCAGCTTCTTCCACAATGATCTCCAGAAATGAACAACAAATTTAGTGTCTCTATGTGAGACAATACTCTTGGGCAACCCATGAATTCTCACAACATCCTTGAAAAAAAAAAATCAGTGTGCATTGGATCACTATTTTTATGGCATGAGATAAAGTGTGCCATCTTTGAGAATCTATCAACTACCACAAATATGGAATCACTTCCTCTTTGTGTCCCTGTCAATCCCAACATGAAATCCATGCTTATTGCATCCCAAGGCCTATCTGGAATAGGAAATGGTTGATACAATCCAGTGTTCTATTTATTTCCTTTTACATACTGACAAATCTTACATCTGTCCACAAGTTTCTTCACTTCGACCCTCATACCTGTCGAATAGTATGAAATTTTCAACTTTGCAAATGTCTTTTCATGGCTAAAATGTCCTGCTAGACCTCCACTATGTTTTTCTTTCAACAAATTTTATCTCATTGAGCATTTTTGTATGTGCAACTGACAACTTTTAAACAAAAATCCATATTGAATCACATACTCTATCCACTGGCTTCTATCTCTGAGCACATGATTTTCACATGCTTCATATGCCTCTTTAAAATCTAGATCATCACACTACATGTCCTTAAGGTGTTCAAACCCTAAGTTATTCACTTGAAATTCCTGCAGAATCAGACATCTCCTGCTCAATGCATCAACAACTTTGTTAGCATTACCAGAAATATGTTTAATGAAAAAAGTGAAATTTTGCATAAAATCTATCCACTTAGCATATCTTTGATTTAACTTATCGTGTCTCCCTATGAATTGTAAATCTTGATTATCTCTATACAAAACAAACTCTTTTGGAACAAGGTAGTGCCTCTATTTCTTCAAGGCTTGAGTTACCGCATAAAATTATTTATCATATGTGGATTAATTTCTCTTAGTGTCATTCAACTTTTCACTGAAATATGCAACATGCCTATTATATTGGCTCAAGACTACTCCAATTGCAACTCCACTATAATCACATCTTACTTGAAATGTTTTCACGAAATCTAGCAAGACCAGAATCGATTGTTCTGTTATCTTCTCCTTTAATATTCTGAAGCTTTTGTCAGCTTCTTCTGTCCACTTAAAATACTTGTGTCTCTTTTTCACTGTATGTAATATTGGTGCACAAATTCCACTAAAATTTCTAATGAACTTCCTATAAAAACTTGCTAATCCATGGAATCTTCTCACCTCGAATATGCTTCTTGGCAATGGCCATTCTTTGATTTATCTCACCTTCTTTGTAGTGACTGTAAATAAAAAAATTTGATATAAATCATTTCAATTGCACAAATAGATTAATCACCAGAACATATAAATTTATTGAGCTAAACATATTGGCTTACGGACATCCTCATAACACATCATATTCCTTAAATTTCATAAAACAAATACGTAAATTAAAATACCTGGGTCTGATGCTAACCCTCAGTTTTCCGCTTGTGTTGTTGACCTTCCTGCTGCTGCCTTGCCCAGCTTGAATCCACGGACCAACTCTGCCCAAAACGGAGTTTCCACCCTGCCAACTAGGACAACTACCTAGCTCCAGGATACCATATGGATATCCTGGCCCCCATGCCCAAAAACCCCAGCAAACCGATGCCCCCTGTACTAACCCTTCCCAACTATAGAACTCAAACTCTCCTCTGTGCAATCCAAGAGAAACCTTCCCCAAAATAAAATTTTCCGTCGAATGATCCCCCTCCTTCCTTCGTAAACCTCCCCTCCTATTGCCCCTTCACTGACTTCCCCCTCCTTCATTACTTTCCTTATCCATTTATTAATTATCTTATCCTTTCGTAGTTAATGCTCCTTATCCCATTATTCATGTTCCCTTATCCGTTTATTAATGCCCCTTATCCCTTCCTTATACGTAACCTTTTTATTTATTTATTTAAATAATATAATTTATTAATCCCTTTAATTCTTTACTTAATTAATTAATGAGTCAATTAATAATTAATTAATCCTTGACAGTCACGAACAAGTAATTAATAATAATTAATTAGTTAATGTTATTTAAGAAATAATTATTGTTTAGCTAACTTTTAGGATAGCTAGATCATTAAATTAATTATAATTAATAATCCTATACATCTCTTTAAGCAGGGTCGTTACATACACCCACCCTTTAGGAAACTTCGTCCTGAAGTTAAGGTATCTTATGGTACAAAGGAAAAGAAACATGGTTCACACATTCATAACAAGTAACCAACATTATCAGTAAGTAAGTCAAGAAAACTCATGCATACTAGTGTATATGTACAAGAAATTCATGTGTAGCTAGTACATGCAAGTCTCGTGCATGTACTAATAATCAAAACTACCATCCTTTAGTAATTTATGTATGCATCCAATCGAGTCAGCAAGACTAGTCTTTTATAAAAGACAACAACCAATCAATTGTTTGAGAATTTCTTTAATTACAATTATCAGTTTCAACAATTTTATTTAGACAACTGTGGTTTAGTTACAAAATTATGAATATTCAGATATATACATTTCTTTTTTTTTTAAGGTAAAGCATTAAATTCCACCACAAGACAGATCTCCATACCGTCTCAACTATTACTACTCATCCTTCCTCTCTAACATACTTCCATCTCCATTCCTATCCTTCCTCTGCTAGACTATCTTGGAGTGTCAACTATATTGACCTAACTCCAAATAGAACCCGTAAGTGGAAGTGTCGCTATCTCGACCAAGCTTCCCTAGCAAGCATATGACAATCATCATCACACGTCTTGGGGAGCGTGAACTAATACCGTCCTCCCAAGACTTCAGGTTTCAGAGGATACACGGTGGGAAATTCCTCCACCCCTCCTAACAGGACTAGGGTCCACACCTTACAATGGAATACATAGTGGCACCGTGTTGTTGGGGGTTTTGTCATCATTTATTCAGTTTTGGGCAGTGTCATCACCTGAAATCATGCACTCGTCCACATATCATAGCAATGCATCCAAACCAATATAAGTTCCACATACAATATTCATACCATAATGTTTCTCGGTAAGTGGTCCTGATATCCACTTCATCATCATTATCCCTTGGCTATTTCATAGCCCATAACCTGCAGATTAGTCTGTAAGACAAACTCATACATTTCTATGCATTATCATCATGTAATTGCATACTATCATCATTTCAATTTGGTATCCCTATACCGATAAATTAACATCAAAGTTTTCCAATTAGAAATAGATCTCATAATATCCCATAATTCAATTTCGACACCCATTCATAAGATTATCATTTACCAAAAATAGATTGCATCATATCCGACATCATTCTAATAGTATTTGAAACATTCATTAAATTCACATTCTCACAATATGTCACATCATATACATCATCATCAATAACGTTTAAACATTCGTCAAATTTACATTCACATAATAGATCGCATTACATTCATCATCATCAATAACATTTAATCATTCATAAAAGTTCATACATTTAAAGTTTAGGTGTATCACTTAATAGTTTCATTGTGACTAGAAAATAAAGTATATAGGCCTCAGGTAATCCTGGCTATCTAATTCAAAAGGTGGTGGTACATACTCCCAACCTTCGAGAAACATGTTCTCGAGGTGGTCAAAAAAGTGAGGGATAGTCTCGCCGTAGTGCCTCAGCGTCTTCTCAAGTAGCAGATCCTGCGCTATACTTGTCCCACTGGACCTTAACTTGGTCTACTAAATGGTTTCTAAGCTGTCGAACTCTATGGTCCAATATGCGTAACGGTTCTACCGTGAGGGTTCCCACGTACGATACCTACAATTCCTTCCAATTTAGTTTATGTGATTCATCAGCAACATAATGACGTAAAACAGATACATGAAATACATTATGATTTTTATGCAAGTGGGGTGGAAGTATGAGACAATATGCGACAGGTCCAATTTTCTCTTGGATCCTGAATGGTCCTATAAACTGAGGTGACAACTTTGTCCCCTTCCCGAACTGCATGGTACTCTTATTAGACCTGATATGAATGAAAACTTGGTCTCCCACTTCATAACTTCGGTCGATCCTGTGTGCATCCGCATAGCTTTTCTACCTATCCTGTGCTTCCTTTAGTCTCTGCCTAATATGAATCACCTGTTCCTCCATTTCTTGAATCAATTCTGGCCCA
>SNQJ01S0022002.1:33473-69347 GCA_010110895.2 Picea sitchensis
TTAGGATAGTTAGATCATTAAATTAATTATAATTAATAATCCTATACATCTATTTAAGCATGGTCATTACATTCTCTGGATCCATCTTCAATTCATTTGAATAGATTACAAAACCAAAGTAAATTAGTTATGTCTTCATAAAATAACATTTCTTCAAATTTATCAAAAAATTCTCCCACTGTAATCTCCTCATCACTGATGTTAGATGTCTCAAATGCTCTTCTTCAATTTTATTGAAGACTAATATATCATCCAGATATACAATGAAAAACTTACAAATAAAATATTTCAATACCTCATTCATCAACCTCATAAAAGTACTCATGGCATTTGTTAAGACAAATGGCATAAAAATCCATTCATACAACACTTTGTTTGTTTTGAAGGCGATTTTCCACTCATCACCTTCTCTCATTCTTATCTGGTGATATCCACTCTTCAGATCTATCTTTGAAAAATAATTTTCTCCACTTAAAAAATCCATTAAGACTTCCATCCTTGGCAAAGGAAATATGTACCTAATGGTGATCTTGTTTATGGCTCTTGAGTCTGTATACATTCTCCATCCTCCATCCTTCTTCAGACTTAACACAGTTGGTACTACGCATGGACTCAAGCTTTCTCTGACCAAACCCTTTTCCATAAAATCCCGGACTTGTCTCTTTACCTCCTCATTCTCTTGAGGTGTCAATCTGTACGTTTCTTTTTTCAGAAGACTCAATCCTAGTATTAGATCAATGTGATGGATGATACTCCTGATGGGTGGCAACGAAATAGGTAACTCATCCACTACTATGTCATCAAAATTCTCTAATAGATCCTGAATTTATTTAGGCATATCATCCATATAAGTACTTGTAAGGATGATTATGGTTTTTCTTAACACAACAAATTGCATCTCCCATTCCTTCTTGATTTCACTCAAGAGTTCCTTCCCACTCATGAGAAGTATACTTGTGCTCGCTTATTCCTTCACCTTCTTTTCTTGAATTGGAAGTAACATGTGTTTCCTACCATTATTCTCCAAGGTATAATTATTTTTTCTCCCATTATGAATGCAATTCCTTTCATACTTCCATGGTCTCCCCAAAAAAACATGACATGCATCCATGGGAATCACATCACACAAAATCTCATCTCTATATCCTCTTATCTTAAATTCAACTATGCATTGTTTAGTTACCATTACCTGGTGTCCTTTCTGCAATCATGAGAATTTATATGGACTCGGATGTGCATTTGTCTCTAGCTCTAATTTCTCCACCATCTCTGTGGATACTAAGTTATCACTACTCCCACTGTCAATTATCACCTTGCATACTTTGTCTTTAGTCTTGCAAACAATTTTGAAAAAATTGTTCCTCTACACTGGTTTTTCAACCTCTAGCTCTGTCTTCAAGAGAACCTTCTTCATCATCAGATATTTTCCATCTTATGCACCTTTTGCTTCAACATTCCGCTTTTGCACTTCCGAAATGTGAGCTTCACCTCCTCCTTCTTTCTTTCTCTTGGGGAATTCCCAAGACATGTGTCTTGTCTTTCCACAGACATAACACTTCAATTCTCCTCTACCTCTTCCTCTTCCTAGAGGAAAATAATTCCTTCCACCATATTGTCTCGCTCGATCACTTCGTCCTCTTTCTAAGTGACTATGGGGTTTTCTAGTCTCAACCTTGGGATTCTGTGCCTTGTCATGGAAAATTGCCTTACCTTTGTTTAGGCTTCTACCTCGGCTTTGCTGGCTCTATTTTCTGTCCAAATTCCCACATGCCTTCATCGCAATCTAATAAGAATCATCTATTGTCCTTACTATCATCATGTTGATTTCATCCTGTATTTCATATCTTAGGCCATTTATATACCTAGCAACCTTTTCATCATCGTTTTCTCTCTGTCCAACCCTGATGTTCAGCTTGTAAAACTCCTATGTTTACTCTTTCACTGTCATTCCCTTCTATCTCAGGTTCTGCAACTTCCTGAACAGATTTATCTAATAATGCTTGGGTATGAATTCATCTTTCATCTTGGATACTATTTTGTCCCAATTATTGTTATTTTTCTTGCCTTTGCATCTTTTGTCAGCCTGCAGTTCATCCCACGACAACACTACATGTCCTTTTAACCTAGTGACAACATGCTTCACCTTCTTCTCCTCATCTACGTATTCATAATCAAAGTACTTATCCATTGATCTTATCCAATCCAACAATTAATTAGCATCTAAATTTCCTTCATACATCAGGATATCTATATTTTCTCTAGCTCCCAACTTGACAACCTCTTTCAGCAAGAGTTCTTATGAAACATCCTCTCCTGTAGCTTCTTCAACTTCCACTTCCTCATTCTCTGCATCACTGACGTTTCAAGAATTAGGTTCTCTCCTTTGTGTTGTCTCCATAACATCTAACCTTGCATGAAGTTCTCTCATCTCCCTTTACACAACTTGATTTGCTATAGGTGGCATGGTGTTGAACTTTCTCCTTCACACAGAGCTTTAAAAGAAAAATTTTCCTTTTGATACCACTTGATGATATCAAGCTACCTCTTATTTCCTACAAAAATCAATTCCATGGCTCTAATACCACTTTATGCAGCCCCCCTCTCTTCCGGGGTTTTGCGACCTCCCAGTCAAGGATATTCAAAACACTAAGACGAATCGACTTTTCAGGCCTCTAGGAGACCCTAGAACAATTTACATAGGTCCCTTGTTTGTTACCACGCGGTTTCAAATTACCCACACAACCATGTCAGGCACCTCTGGAATCACCAATTATCAAGCGCTAGCTCCTATGCTAGACTCTTCTTCTCATACAATAATGGGCTACGACTTCTATATAGCTCCCTTTGTGAATTTGGGATTCAACACTTTTGAACACACTGAACCCCTTTTCCCCCAAACTCTGAACCACTAACTTATCCAAGAGGATCTACGATTCTCATCTCTCATACAACTAATGATTGTGATCCACTTCAGACCTCGGTGTTCAGGAGTTATGAACGCTAGAACTCCTTTTTCTTCTGAAGTGATCTGTACCCGAAGCGAAAGATCAAGCACCACATGCTCTTCTTGATCGACGATTAGGATTTATCTTCTTACCTTTTTCTTGGATGTGCACTTCTGGGTCCCGCAATTTGACGACACGTGTCCTCCTTAGATCTTTGACCACAATCTTCTCCATTAGTTTGGACTTCGAGAGTTTTTGGATACTCCGCCTTTGTCTTTCCTCCAAAGGGCTCTTCCTCTGAAAATTCATGGATCTTTGCCACTTGTATTCTCTAGATCCGATGGTCCATATCTCCTCTCTCTTATCGACTTCGTAAAAATCAACTTTTGTTCTGCAATTTATTTTTGGATCTCTACCTTCCGAACTCTCAAATCTTTTGCCACGTATCGTTGCTACAACCAACGAATGGGATTACTTCACGGCTTGAGGAATTCAACGGTCCTTTCTCTTCAACACTTCAAAACCTATGAAACAACAAAGTGTCAAAAGACTCCACGGCTAACCCCGTGCAACTCTCCCAAACATGGCAGTCTGGAATAATCACGCTTCCTCCTGAACGGATCTTGCTCGTTAAATTATGAAATATTCAAGGACTCCTCCCTATTGAAGAATTTTCCATGCTACCTCTTTTGAGCTTGTTCTTCCTTCAAATTGTTAACTCCTCAGAGCGTTTTCTTTAACACTTAGTCGAAATGGACCCTGTGCATGCCTTGCAATAGGTTTTCCTTGAAAACTTAGCTTCTTTGTGGACGATTGTGCACACCTTACAACAGTTCTTCACACCCTTCTGAAAATACTCTTAAGTTACTCCTCCTGATATTCTAATTCAAAAGAATCTGTCACGCACTCCTTGCGGAAAATATGTAGACCTTGCATTAAAATCTCCAAGTTATCTCTCCTGAGATTTCTGAGTCAGAACAGACTCTGCCAATGCACACCTTGCAAACACTTATGCACTCCTTGTTGGATTACTAAGATGGGGAGTGAATCAATAATAGAGAAATCTAATCCTTTTTTACCATATAATGCAATTGTTATATCAATGTAGCATTATAATCCAATATTTGCAGAGTAAATAAAAAATGAACACATGAACAATCATACACATACATAGTACACTAGTGTTTTTACGTGGAAACCCAAAGTGGGAGAAAACTACCTAATGATTTTTCTTATATGTCTTGAAGAATTACATTCATTGGAAGCACCAAATTCTGTTTTTTTCCAGCTGCAACTGGAAGGAGGCTCCAACCCCCTAGTTTCTTAGGCCACAACCTAAGGTAAGATCTAACTCCCCAATTCTATGGCTACAACCTCCTATGTTTTTCGGCTACAACCGAAATGTGTTTACAACCACTTGTCCTTGCCCCATCCAATTGCTCTGATATATAAGTAGAATGATGGAATCACTTTCAAAATATCACTTTGAGATATACTACTATAAACCTATACCAATAAACCTACACCAAACAACCTGTACCAATAACCTGAACCATGTATCAACCATGCATCAACTTGTACCTCAACCTGTAATCAACTTGTACCATAAACAAGTGCATCAACCATGCACCAACCTGTACCAAACAACCTGTAATCAACTTGTATAATAAACAAGTGTATCAACCATGCACCAACCTGTACCTCAACCTACAAACCTTCATTAAATTTAACAACAAGAGACTAGCATTTTCATCAAACTTTACTTTAGTTTCACATGACTAGTTTTGGATTAGTCTTGTAATAATCATAACTATGTACCTTTGATGAATAAATATCTGAAAATAGTACACAGTGGTCTGTAGTTTGTTTATTTCAATTCCTTCAGGTGTCACTACTTGGAACCTCTCATAAAATGAGTTCTAAAAAAAATGGCATACCTTGTTGAATTCTGACTTATTCTAGAGAGGGAACTTGTAGAGTGTGCCCCACACAAAATATTAGTTGTATGGATCTGAATTTTTTACATATAATAATATAGAATCTACTCTAACCAAAACATTTGGTCTTACTGAATTTGGATCTGTTATGAATAAGTTATGATTTTTTTACCCGAAACACCTGTTTTAGACTAGTTTCAAGACTAGCCACAAACCCTATTTTCCACGGAGTGTAACTCCAAAAATGAAATGACCCACAATCTGAAATTGGTAAAAAAGCTACTTGGATATGTTTTCTCAATGGACTCCCAATTTCATTATCTGAGTCATTCCAGAAATAAAGTTAATGCAAAAATGGTGAGATGACCTGTAAATAATATACCTTAGAAAGGATCATCAAAATAATTTATCCTCCCTTGAATTTTGGCCTTCTTTACTTCACCTTCCTTTTGAAATTTGTCTTATATGTCCTTTGGTTACCTCAATAACCTATAAATATTTAATATGATAAAGTGTAATTAAAATGAGAGAGTCGTGCCTCTTATATATACTCTCCAAGTAGCTTCCATAGAAGCATCTTCTAGGACACTTTGTCCACATGGTCACCTATGTCCAACTTTTCCCAAATTTCCACTTGTTAATGTATCCAATAGTCACTTCACCACTTAACCCATTTTCCTCATTTTAGGGTTAACCTTCTTATAACCACTTTCCATAATTAGAAAGTTCTCCATTTACTTTATTACTTAAATAATCCTCCTTGACTTTGTCACTTCACTTTATTATTTAAATAATTCTATTTGATTTTGTCACTTCACTTTGTTATTTAAATAATCCTCTTTGACTTTGTCACTTCACTTTATTATTTAAATAATCCTCTTTGACTTTGTTACTTCACTTTATTATAAAAATAATCCTCTTTGACTTTGTCACTTCACTTTATTATTTAAATAATTTCTTCTTTGCAAGAACTTTGACTTCTTTGACCTTTTGGGGTTTCAAGCCAATCATATGAGGGTCCTTCAACTTCGTAAGGCCATAAATTGCAAACCGTAAGGAGTTATGTGACATTCCACATACCACCAGAAATTGCATGCCATGTACTATCCATATAGAATATTCTTACCTGAAAATATATTAAAACACATACCATTATACATCAAACAAACTTGGGTCCATTACCCAAACCTTTGTGCTACTCGACTTTCTTCAAGGGTTGAAATCAATGACAACCAACCCAATTAATCAACAATATCCCCCTTTAGCATTGATTTCAACACTCAGATGAAATATTGAAATCATATCACTCATGCTCCCCTTGGAACCATCCTTTCATCTCTGTGACCAATGCTCCCTCTGGAGCCATGCCTCTGTCCTCTGCATATATTAAATCTCTCCCCTTTTGTCATCAATGGAAAAGGTATCTTTCCATTCGGGTCTTCTCCCCCTAACTGACTCGTCTAATCTCCCAACCTAAACTATCCTCTTTATGGTTCTTCCTCGTATACATCTAAGACATATAATAGAAGCATTCAAAATCATTCATTTTAGAGTAGAAAGAACTCTGAGTCTTTAGTGAAGATACTCAAAGGCTTCCCGTGGAAGCAGTTTTGTAAATATGTTTGCCACTTGTTCTTATATTCCCACATATTCAACTCTGATGTTTTTTTCTACACCCTGTTCCCGTAGAAAGTGATACTTGATTGGAATGTTCTTCGTCTTGGAGTGCATCATCGAGTTCTTTGAGATAATGATGGAACTTGTATTATCACAATAGATTGGAATGGGCTCATCATACTCAACCCGTGTACAACATGTTGTTGCTACAATATACTCTGCCTCGGTTGTAGATAAAGATATTGATGATTGTTTCTTCCTTAGCCATTATACAAAACACTCACCCAAGTAGAACATTGTTTCACTGGCACTTCGTTGGTTATCAATGCAACCTGCCCAATCTACATCTATGTAGGCAATAGGTGATAGATCCTTTCCTTTTGGATACCATAATCCAAACTCTTCATTTCCTTTGAGATATCTAAAAATCCTCTTCACTGCTAATACATGTGATTCATTTGGTGTTGCTTGAAATCGTTCCACCTCTCCAACTTCCTACAATACATCTGTTCTGGACGATGTCACATATAGTAGGTTATAAATCATTGACCTGCATTGCCTCTTATATGTAGACTTTGAATCATCATCTTTGCTCAACTTGCAACTAGTTTTCATGGGAGTGATAATTGGTTTGCAATATTCTATTCCGAACCTCTTTAGCATTTCTATGATATAATTGGTTTGATAAATAAAAATTCCTTGGTTTCTTTGGCATATCTGAAGACCCAGAAAGAAGGATAGTTCTCCAAGTAATGAAATTTCAAATTCATTCTACATGTCCTTTGCAAATTTTTGGCTTAACATGTCATCGGTACTTCCAAAAATAATATCATCAACATAAACTTCAATTAATAAAATACTATCTTGAGTTACCTTGATGTAGAGGTTTTTGACTGCACTTTATTTTATGAACCCTGCCTTTTGTAGATATTTATCCAGTCTAGAGTACCATGCTCTAGGAGCCTGTTTTAGACCATATAAGGCCTTCTTTAATTTACAGACATAATATGTGTTCTATGATAGCTGAAATCCTTCTGGTTGTTCAATGTAGACATGTTCTTCAAGTTCCCCATTCATAAAATATGATTTTACATCCATCTGATACACTTTAATATTTTTGGAGCATGCATAAGCTAAAAGAAATCAGATTGCTTCCATTCTGGCAACTAGGGAAAATGTCTCCTCAAATTCGATTCCTTAAACCTGTGGATATCCTTTACATACCAATCTCGCTGTGTTCGTTGTAACCTATCCATCTTCATTTAATTTATTCATGTATACCCACTTTGTGCTGATCACATTCGTATCCTTTGGTCCTGGAACCAATTCCCAAGTGGTATTTTTATCTATTTGATCAAATTCTTCATCCATGGCATTATTCCAAAATTCATCCTTGTTGGCCTCTTCAAAACAAGTTGGTTCAATCGTAGATGAGAGTGCTAGGTGTGTTTGTTCGGGTGAAAGGATTCTTCTTCTAGAATCAACTGCTGCATCTTTGTTTCCGATAATCTGATCTGAAGGATGATCCTTATGTACTCGTCTGCTAGGTGTATTTGGAGGCACTTGATGAACTTGATATTATGCTTCTATTGGATCCTCTTCATATTACCCTTCTACTTATTTTTCATCTTCTGATTCTTCTTTGTAAAGTTGTTCCATTGATTCATTTTATCCTTCCTTTAATTCTTGTCTACCTGTTTCATCAATTTTTACGTTGATGCTTTCCACAACTTTGTTCAATATTAGGTTGTAACACTTGTATTCTTTCCTTGTACTTGAGTAACCAACAAGTACTCATTTTTCCACACAAGATTCAAACTTTCCCATTATGTCATCTTCTCTTTTGATGTAGCATTTGCTTCCAAAAAATCTTAAGTGCTTCACATTTGTTGGTATTCCTTTCCATAGATCTAGGGAGTTTTGTCAGTGTTGTTTCATAGCATTAATCTATTTTGAATGTGAAATATTGTATGCACTGCTTATGTCCAAAAGATATCTATCAATTTGGAATCCATTAGCATTGTTCGAGCCATTTCATGTATTGTCCTGTTCTTTCTTTCAACAACTCTATTCTGTTGCGGTGTCCTAGAAACAAAGAATTGCCTTTTTATTCCATGCATATTGTAATAGTCCATAAATTCATTTTAAGTGAACTCTCCCATTTCTTTGTAGACCTTGAAGCTTTCAAAATATTATGACTTATTACTGAGAAAAAAAACTATAATCATTCTTATATAATCATCAACTAATAACATAAATTATTTCTCACCTTTTAAACCCTTTGTTGTAGTTGGTCCAATTAGATCAATATACACAATTTATATTGGCCTTGTCGCTGAATATTCTTTTGATTTAAACCTAGTATTTGTTTTCTTTCCTTCCTGACAATGCTTTCATAAAGCATTGGTTGGTTTTGTGATCTGGGGCATTTCTCTAACTGTTTTCCTTTTGTTTACTTTGACAAGGTTATCAAAATGTATGTGACCCATTCTTTTGTGCCATATCCAACTTTCATTTTCCTTTCCTAGGAAACACTTTTTATTTCCAATTTCACTTAATACATATATGTTGCTTTAAGTTCTCGCAGCTGTTGCAATCAATTTTCATGAGCCTTATTTTCTTATATCACACTTTTGTGAATCAAAAGTAACTTTATGACCTTGGTCACACATTTGACTCACACTTAGAAGATTATGTTTCATATCTTCTACTAGTAGAACATTTTCTTTCTTGGTATTCTTGTTACCAATTATGATTGTCCCTTTTCCAATTATTTTAGTTGAATCATCATTTCCAAAGGAGACTGATCCATCTATTTCCTTTCTCAATGTAAGAAACTTGTCTCGATCACATGTCATGTGTTTTGAATAGCCACTGTCAACATACCAACCACGTTTCTTTTTCTTAGCTTGTAGAGCAAGTGTGCATTGTTCATTTTTATATTGATTCTTCTTTCTTATCCATGTCCTTTTCTGAGGTTCTTGTCTGTGACTGTTGTTGTTTTGTTGTGGATATTTAGGAGGGACTGTCATTCTGCAATCTTTGGCCATGTCTCCAAATTTGTTACATCTGTAGCATTCCACTTCAGTGCTCAAATATTCAAACATATTGTAACTTCTTCTCTATGTTTCACTAGGCCTTCTTGGATAACCCTTTTGTGTATGACTTTCAAAGTTGTTTATGTTCCTATTGTTAGCTTTGCAATTCACATCTTTATGTCCAAAATTATTACATGCATAACATAAACCAAAAAATATAGTTTGATACCTGGGAGTTGAAGATATTATGAAAGGAGGTACTCGTATGAATCCTTTTTCTTCCTGAGGCCTATATGTTTCTGTCGATCGTTGATTCTGAAAACTGAATCTTCTCGGTGGAGGACTATCCATGTAATTTTCTTTGTAGACCTTCCTATCCCCTTTGATTTTTTCTACATAGATTTTTGGATATGTTTCTTGTTCTGTTGTTTTGGAGCTTGATCCCTTTTCTATCTGATTGTATCCAAGTCTGGACTATTCATGACGAGGTTTTTGATTACTGATAATGTCATTCAAAAATTTTGAGTTGTTCTACATATTTTTCTTTTGAAGATAATTTCTTAATGTGACAATTTATGCTTCCAAATTTCCAATGATCTTGTCTCTTCCTTATAGATGTTCTTTGAGTGCTTCTTCAATTATTTTATCTTATTCAATTTGAACCTTCAAATTTGTGATCATTTGTTCTAGTTCCTGAGTGTCTTCTTTCTTGTCTAGTTCCGCTTGTAGTTTCTTGTTTTTCTTATTTTCTCTTCTGATAACTTCTATGGAACACAACAATTATTCTCGATAGTCAACTTATTCCTCTTCATATTCTTCTTCGGAGTCTTATACTTCCATAAATATAACTCTTTCTGTCTCATAGTCACTGAATTCATATTCATATGATGATGAGATGTCTTCTTTGTTGCATAAGCTTTTCTTGAAAACTTTCATTGTGGTTATTTTTCCTTTATATGTTTGTTTTCTATTTGAGTAACCTTCATCATTTCTCTTTTTCTTATGAGGATAATTTTTAGCAAAATGACCAATACCATCACAATTAAAACAAATCAAAGGAATCACACCTCTATACATATCGTTGGTTCCCTTGTTCAATCTTCTGACAAAGTTGGTCATTTCTTCATCATCTTCTGAGACGTCACTGTTGTTGCTATGCTCTTTTTATATTTTCTTTCCCTTTTGATTTGGTCTTTTGGATTCTTTGAAGGCTGCTTCTTTTATATCTGGATTTTCCTATTCAGTTCTCATTTCATCTGCTATGAAGATTTGATGTAGTTCATCCATGATTATTGAGTTTAGATCTACTCTTTCTTCTAGTGTTGATATCTTAGGGTAAAATCTCATAGGAAGAGATCTTAGTACCTTTTGAGAAATTATATATTCTTTGATTTCTTCTCCCAATCCCAAGATTGCATTCACTATTTCATCGACTCATAATAATTAAGTTGCAATGTTCTCATCTTCCTTCATCTTTAGTTGTTCAAACTGGCCTCTGTAAGTTTGAAGCTTTGCTTCGTTGAATTTTGAATCTCCTTCATAAATATTTCTAAGTTTGTCCCAAATATATTTAGCGGATTTACAATGTGCAACTTTGGTGAATACCGATTCTCCAAGACCATTCAAAAGTGCATTTGTGTCTTTGGAATTATTCTGGACGAGTTGCATTCTTTGTCATTTGTTGGTGGAATTGCTTGTATTGTGTATCCATCTACAATTGATTGCCAAATTTCAAATCCTTGTGCTTGTATATATGTATTCATCCTTATGCTACAAAAGGAATACTTTTGTCCATCAAACTATGGTATTCGATTTTTATACATGTTTCTCTCCATGATCTACCTTTCAGTGGTTAAACTGATTTCTGAAGGAACCTACTCTGATACCAATTGTTGGATTACTAAGAGGGGGGTGAATAAGTAATAGAGAAATCTAATCCCTTTTAACCATATAATGCAAGTGTTATATCAATGTATCATTATCATCCAATATTTGTAGAGTAAATAACAATGAAAAAATAAAAAAATCATACACATACACAGTACACCAGTATTTTTACGTGGAAACCCAAAGCGGGAGAAAACCACAAAATTCTTTTTCTTATATGTATTGAAGAATTACATTCATTAGAAGCACTAACTTCCTTTGTTTTCCAGCTGCAACTGGAAGGAGGCTTCAAGCCCCCAATTTCTTAGGCTACAACCTGAGAGAAGCTCCAACTCCCCAATTCTCTATCTACAACCAGAAGGAGACTACAACCCCTTATGTTCTCCAACTACAATAGGAAGGTGGCTACAACCACCTGTCCTTGCCCCGTCCAACTGTCCTGACGTATAAGTAGAATGATGGAACCACTGTCACACTATCACTGTGAGATATACTACTATAAACCTCTACCAATAAATCTACACCAAACAACTTGTACCAATAACCTGAACCATGTATCGACCATGCATCAACCTGTACCTCAACTTGTAATCAACCTGTACCATAAACAAGTGCATCAACGATGCACCAACCTGTATCAAACAACCTGTAATAAACTTGTACCATAAAAAAGTGCATAAACCATGCACCAACCTGTACCTCAACCTGCAAACCTTCCCTAAATTTAGAAACAAGAGACTAACATGTTCATCAAACTTTACTTTAGTCTCATATGACTAGTTTTGGATTAGTCAACAACCCTAACTTGAAATAATCATAACTATGTACCTGTAATGAATAAAGATCTGAAAATATTACACAATGTTCTTCAGTGTGTTTTATGCAATTCCTCCAAGTGTCACTACTTGGAACCTCTCAGAAAATGAGTTATAGTAAAAATGACATACCTTGTTGAATTCTGGATTATTCTAGAGAGAGAACTTGTAGAGTGTTCCCCGCATGGAATATTTGTTGTATGAATCTGAAACATTTACACAGAATACTAAAGACTGTACTCTAACCAACACATTTGTTCTTCCTGAATTTGGATCTATTATGAATAATTTATGACTTTTTTACCCGAAACACATGTTTTAGACTAGTTTCAAGACTAGCCACAAACCTTATTTTCCACAGAGTGTAACTCCAAAAATACAACGACCCACAAGCTGAAATTTGTACCACGGCTACTTGGATATGTTTTCTTTATGTTCTCCCAATTTCATGGTTTGAATCATTCTATAAAAAACATTATTTCGAAAATGGTGAGATTACCTATAAATAATATACCTTAGAAAGGATCATCAAAATAATTTATCCTCCCTTGAATTTCAACCTTCTTTACTTCACCTTCCCTCTGCAATTCAGCCTATATATCCTTTGGTTACCTAATTCACCTGTAGATATTCAATATGCTCAAGTGTAATTAAAATGAGAGAGTATTTCCTCTTATTTATACTCTCCAAGTAGTTTCCTTAGAAGCATCTTCTAGGCCACTTTGTCCACATAGTCACCTATGTCCAAAATTTCCCAAATTTTCACTTGTCCATGTATCTAATAGCCACTTGACCACTTAACCCATTTTCCTCATTTTAGGGTTAACCTTCTTATAACCACTTTCAATAATTAGAAAGTTCTCCATTTAATTTATTATTTAAATAATCCTCCTTGACTTTGTCACTTCACTTTATTATTAAAATAATCCTATTTGATTTTGTCACTTCACTTTATTATTTAAATAATCCTCTTTGACTTTGTGACTTCAATTTATTATTTAAATAATCATGTTTGACTTTGTCACTTCACTTTATTATAAAAATAATCCTCTTTGACTTTGTCACTTCACTTTATTATTTAAATAATTTCTTCTTTGCAAGAACTTTGACTTCTTTGACCTTTTGGGGTTACAAGCCAATCATATGAGGGTCCTTCAACTTTGTAAGGCAATCACTCTCAAACTGTGAGGAGTTCTGTGATGTTCCACATACCACCGGAAATGAAATGACATGTACTATTAATATAGAATAGTCTTACCTGCAAATATATCAAAAGTCATACCATTATACATCAAACAAACTTGGGTCCATTACCCAAACCTTTGTGCTACCGAAATTCGCCACCAGAATTTCTTCAAGGGTTGACATCAATGACAACCAACCCAATTAATAAACACTCCTTGCAAACAAAAGTGTCACGTTATCTCTTCTGAGTTTCTGATTCGAGATAGACTCTATCAAATCACACCTTGCAGAAAATATGCACTCTTTGCAACAAGCTCGTAGAAGAGAAACAATTGAAACTTATCTAATATCTCACATATTCATACATTCAACAATGTAAATACATTCATAACATGAGAATAAGTAATAATAAAGAATTGCAGTTTAATATAAATCTTACCATTCATTCATCTAGATAGACATCATAACAAAAACACCAAACATGTGCATCAACGCTTCTTTGTTATATTCATTCAAATGATATGTACACGGGCTCATACAATGCTCTTCTGCAACTCAACAACTCTCAACTACAATAATATTTGGCTACAATATTCCCAACAACCTTCAACTAAATTGCAACAACAACCCACTACAATATTCTTCAGCAGCCTCATATGGGCATACATTACATTTATTTAAACAAGACGAGCTCATAGAGATTTTCCCTCTGATTGCCTTAGTGCTATCCTATCAAAATAAAATCTTTCAACTACTAAGTATTTATTACAATAAATGTTTGAGATAGACAGATAAGAGAAAATTCTTTGAATATGTACTTCAATCTACTACATTAAAGGAAAATACACTCCCCAT
The DNA here is from genome assembly GCA_010110895.2 of Picea sitchensis. Lineage (NCBI taxonomy): Eukaryota > Viridiplantae > Streptophyta > Pinopsida > Pinales > Pinaceae > Picea > Picea sitchensis. Next base: position 47,753 of record SNQJ01S0022002.1, read on the forward strand.
CGATATCACACGATGGTTCATCTCTTAAACACGTAAGATGTTCGTTAATTACAATCTTTTCAAGATATTTGCATGATATTCCCTTATTAAATTCAAAAATCACTTCAAAATGTGTGCTAGGGCACTTAGCTATCTTCCACTTGTGCTTTGATGACAATTCTCCTTCATCATACTCCTATGGAGAAAAATTCATGGACTCCTGTCCATGAGCTTCTGCATTGACTTTCCATTATTCTCAATATCTTCTTCATTTACCCAACTGAAATATTCTATTGGTTGTCATTTCCACTTTACCAAATATTCAAAATAAGTCTTTCTCCCAGTCTTCTTACAAGTTCTCTGATCTATGATATTTTCCATCTGTGTCTTTTCTACTACAATTATCTACTTCTCCCACTAGATCTCTTTCCGATCTGTTGATCCTTTGTCATTTTCCTTGTAAGGATATAGGTCTGAAATGTTGAATATGGGTGATATAACCACATCTTCTGTAAGATCTATCTCATAAGAATTTTCCTCAAATTTTCTTAGGATCTTACATGTTCCTATCTTCTTCAACTTCAGTTTTTTATATGTTCCCCTTGGGAACCTTTCCTTCCTAAGATGTGCTAGAACTTGATTTCCCACTTCGAATTGAAGTTCTCTCCTATGTTGATCAACTCTGTGTTTGTACTCTGCATTACTATTGCAACTTCACTTTGATATGATTATGAAGCATCTGCATTTTTGCAGCGAAGTCTTTTGCTCCAGTGTTTCTGAACTCATTATTCTCTAGATCTCTCAACTCTGATACTCCTCTTGGATTCATCCCATATACTATCTGGAATGGTCTCTTTCCTGTACTTATGTTTGGTGAGCCATTGTATGCAAACTCTTCTTGTGACATAATTTAATCCCACTGGCTATGATGTTCAGTGACCAAACTCCTCAACAAATTTCCTAAACTCAGATTTACCACCTTTGTCTATCCATCTGTTTGAGGGTGATATGTTGACCTAAAAGACAGTTTTTTCCCCATCTTATTCCACAATGTCCTCCAGAAATGGCCAACAAATTTAGTGTCTCTATTTGAGTAAATACTCTTGGGAAACCCATGAAGTCTCACAACTTCCTTGAAAAACAAATTTGCAATGTGCGTTGCATCATTAGTTTTCTAGCATGGGATAAAGTGTGATAGCTTTGAGAATCTATCAACTACCACAAATATGGAATCACTTCCTCTTTGTGTCCTTGGCAATCCCAACACAAAAATGCTTATTGCATCCCAAGGCCTATATGGAATAGGGAATGGTTGATATAATCCAGTGTTATGTTTCTTTCCTTTTGCATACTGAAAAATCGTACATATGTCCAAATATTTCTTCACTTAGGCCCTCATACCTGGCCAATAGTATGAACTATTCAATTGTGAAAATGTCTTGTCGTGGCCAAAATGTCTTGCTAGAACTCCACTATGTTTTTCCTGCAGTAGATTTTCTCTCATTGAGAATTTTGGTATGCACAACTGACAACCTTTAAACAACAATCCATCTTGAATTAGATACCATGTCAATGCACGCCTTGTGGACAATATACACTCTTTGCAACAGGCTTGTAGAAGAGAAACAACTGAAACTTATCTAATATCTCACAGATTCATACATTCAACCATGTAAATGCATTGATAACATAAGAACAAGTAATAACAGAGAATTGCAATTTAACATAAATCCTACCATTCATTCATCCAGGTAGACACAATAAAAACAACACCAAACATGTGGATCAATGCTTCTCTATTATATTCATTCAAATAATATGTACACGGGCTCATACAATGCTCTTCTGCAACCCAACAACTCTCATCTACAATAATCTTTGGCTACAATACTCTCAACATCCTTCAACTAAATTTCAACAACAACCCGCTACAATAGTCTTCAATAGCCTCATTTGGGCATACATTACATTTATTTATACAATATGAGCTCATAGATATTTTCCCTCTTACTACCTTAGTGATATCCTAGCGAAATAAAATCTTTCAACTACTAAGGATTTATTACAATAAATGTTTGAGACAGACAGATAAGAGAAAATGCTTCGAATGTGTACTGCAATCTACTACATTAAAGGAAAATACACTCCCCATCGATCTCACGTGATGGTTAATCTCTTAAATAGTTAATATGTTATTTAATTACAATCTTTTCAAGATATTTGCATGATATTCCATTCTTAAATTCAAAAATCACTTCAAAATGCGCACTAGGGAGCTGATTTGTCTTCCACTTGAGTTGTGATGACGATGATCCTACATCAAAACAACTCTTAAATAGGTTGTCGACAATATTTGTTGGGAAATGAAAAAATCACCACTGAATCTGCCAATGCTCGACCACTAGCCCATCGGTGATCGATGATCCCAAATGACTGTCAAATGCTTTCCCAAATCGATCTATTTTACCATTCACCATCATCCACTTCTATTGGATGATGTGGAAACTATTGATGTGGCATGACATGTGGATGTTGACATGGCATGACACATCAGCCTAAGGTGTCAACTTGGGTGATGTGGCATGAAATGTGAATGCTTACGTGGCATGACACGTGGATGATAACATCATCATCCTCTTTCCCCCTATTAGTCCCTATACATACTACCATCTTTCATCCTTGATGTATGACTATTCCATAAAAATCAACATGTCTTGACCCTTTTTTTTGGTTGGTTGCAACTTTTTATATTTTATACATCTTTCTTGTGGGTTTTTTTTACTTTGTTTTAAATAATTTTTAATTTTCTTCTTTAGGATAGTTTGAGATTCCACATGTAAAAGGATATGTCACATCACTATGAATACATCCTAATTGCAAATCAATGCTTTCACCTAGATATCAAACACAAAACATAGTCTCTACCAGAACAACGTTATTCTGGTAGCACATGAGAAGTTAGGTTTCAAACGTGCTTCAAATTTGATGATTGTCACAACAAGCCTGATATCATGTTAAATTCATGTAAATGTTTATGGTTCTCGATTTTGTCATTTTCTTTGATGATTACTAGATCCCATGCCTGCTTTTAATTGCTTAAATCATATCATGTTGGTACATCGTGTATCCAATTGACAGGGCACGATTCACAGTTCATGCAAAATCATGGTTTATATTTTCTGAAGAAAAGTTTTAAATAATAATATGTAACTTATTGTTATTTGCAGCAAAAAATATGTTGCATCAGTTGTTATGTGCATGTATTCTTAGAAACCCGAGTAAAAGTGAAACATTATCATTTGCATATGTACATAGTGTGAATCTAACAACATTTCAACTAAGAAAGGAGGACGTGTCATTAGACTGGAACTAGATAGGGTCGAATTACTAGAAGCATTCCCCGAAAATTATGGAGAGGTTCATACAAGGAGAATGATTTAAATTCTCTTGCAAATTCAAGGGATATCATGAAAACATTCCAAAGTTATTTGCCCATAATTTGATGTATTTTGAACTCAAGTAGAGGATGTGCTCATTCATGTTATAGATAACTCAATTGTAGTAGCTTGTCATCTATCAGTAAAATGAGAAAGAATGGCAGGGTGTCTTGTTGTCCAAAGGTGTCTTGGAAACAATTGTTGTTTTCATTAGGTTTTGAGGAACAAGTTCAAAACATTCTAGGAGTAACTCTTAATAGAAAAGCTATGGTTTCAAATGAGGTGAGAAGTACATCAAGGAGTGTAACAAAGAAAAATGAAGTGGTTTTTCCTGTCGCAAGGTAGACTAGATCAAGCAAGAGGAAGCTCATTTTGAAGATGGAAAAAGAGATCAAGCAGAAACATGAATCCTCTGTTTCAAAATAGGGTTTTGAAAGTTGTGAGAGGGTTTAAACTATAATAATGAATATATAGAGGACACAAGAGATACAAAAGGAAAAATATGAACCTGAAATAGGGGTTTATGATACACCAGTCAAGGAATTTTCAATGAAAGAATAGAGTAAGAAAAAGAAAGGTAAACAACCTACAAGATTCCCTTACAAGCCTAAAACTAGTCCCACCAATAAACTAATACTTAAATATAAATATTTATTCAATCCCTCTCTAAAGGAATATAATCTAATTGTCTTGGAGGATGAAAGTTTAGAACAGACTCCTAAGAAATTAAAGTTGGTCAGTAAATCTGTGACGATAAAACAAACCAGGGTGACCAAGAAGGGTAAAAGGGAACAACCACTATCTAAGACCGAATCTTATCAATATGATGGCATAATGCAATAGGATACAACCTACAACCCTGAGATACAAGAACTATCATATTCATATGAAGAAAGAACATATATCCCACTTGAAGTTGTGAAAAACGAAATAATTGAAGAAACATCCTCTAAAGAGCATAAATATAAAACAAGGTCTAAGAAGCCTAAACTCTCAATTGATTTAAACAAAACTACTTTAGAAGAGGACCATGATGAAAAAAAGGCTGAAATGGAGGATGTGTGCTCAAAACTAAATTATAACAAAAGTTGAAAAATGTGCAGAATTTTCCCGTAGGTGACTATTTTAGAAGGCAACGTTTGACGAGTCTCCCAAGAAAATAGTGATGAATTAGGAGAATCCATTTAAAACCCACTTGTAGAATGGGGAAAATTAGTATAAATATGGGTTGTTTCTCAAAACAATGAATCTCTTAGGAGGTACAGGTGGAACTTTGGGGTTGATTTTTCCATATTTGTTGATTTTTCTAGCTTTGCTGATTTTTCCATATTTGCTAACGTTTTCTAGATTTTCCTAGATTTTCCAAAGTTGCCACTTTATCAGTTCGACCTATCCTTGATCACGGGAACTAGTACATTAATTTTGAGTAGTTTCTACAAATCCTATTTTTCAGTTCAAAGGATATTTCTAGAGTTATGATTTGGTCCTAAGTTTAAGGTATTTTTCCTAAGATTTAGATTTTTGTTGTAATGCAATGAATGAAATAGATTGTAATCACTATTTGATATCCATATATCATGTCTCAATGAAAATTGTATGTTTATTTTAGGATACGATGAAACAAACTATGTGTATAAAGAGGATATTAGTTGACAAAGTTAGAGAGGTTGGAGTTTTGTGGTGCTAAAGGAACATTTGACCTGAGTTGTGATGCCTGAAATTCACTACATTTGCACTTAAATGGAAAATACATTCTGATGGTTAGAATTTCCTATTATTATGTTATTTATTCTATCTTGAATGCAATTGAATCATTTTTGCAAAGCATGTGATTTATCATGTTACATGATTTGTATTTAAGTGATTCCTTCTTGTTTCTAAATGATATTTGGGATCAAGAGTCTTCTATGTAAGTGAACAGATTTTGAACTAGTAGTTTTCTCTTTCTTTTGTTTTTATCTCTTTATCTATCTGATCAGAGTGAATTCCATTGACTAAGTGAATGTTTTTTAAACCTCTTTTTGTAACCAAAAATCTTATGTTGTCTAATTATCCACTACTTAACCCATAAACCAACCTATAAACCCAAAAAACCTACAAACATAAACCATTGGAATAATTGAGGTGATTTAGCTTTCCCTTAGCAGTCAAGTAAAAATTTAGGGACTAACACCCCCAATGACCATCGATCAATTCTCTTGGACAACCCATACACCTTGCCAACATTGGTCGACACCAAACCATCGACGCATCGACCATTGGCAACTTTTGTTGATTTTTTGGGACACTTTATCAAATCAGTCTATGCCCAACCACTAACACATCAACCATCGATGATTTATCTTGGAAAATTTCCAAAAATTTTCCAAACTCACCTATTTGACTATCGTTCATCGATGATTTCTCTTGGTGAATTTCCAACACTTCGCCAAAATCACCAATCTTGACCATCGACTGTCGATGGATTCTATTGTGGAACTTCCCACTTAGAAAATTTTGACTTTTCTCTGATTGATTTGGAGTGTTGATCTAATCCCTTTAACAACCCTTGATTTAATATCAACCATTGATCCCATCAAAGTTTCAAATGTCCAGATCCTTATGAATTTTTGAATTTATCATGATGAATCCCAACTGTCGATCTTGAGTTTAGAAGAGATCTTAGCTTTAGATCCACCAAACTTCATATAACTCTACATGAGACCATTAAAAATCAAATTTCAACCATTCCAGGTCAAATTTTGATCAGTGAGTTCACTCCTCTACTCCATCAACCTTGTTAAATCATTCGGGGTCATTCAAACTCAGATTTTGCCCATGGATTTGGGGATTTCTCTCTAAATTATTTGTTTTTCCCCAAATCGGTCACACATGAAATCTACAAAAACAAATTTCACCAATTCACTTTGGTTTGAGCCCAAACAAGCATGATATTTGAACTCGAATCTATGATACTGTAATGTAATGTACCCAATTCCCAACTGAGACACATCATGTGTGAAAACTAATTAAATTATCAATATTTACTGGAAATTAAATTCATGTAACTTAACATCCATAGATCACACACATATTTGACCGCTTGACTAATACAAAATTCTAAATGCATCTAACAACATATATTAAACATGAATACAATTGTTAAAGAAACAAGAAACACACAACATTCATATAAACTTTTTACACAATGGATTTTAACATAAGAACGAAACATAACCACTTATCTATTAATGATTAACCAATTGGTTGCAAACCAAGGATAAACCTCCCAGCCATAGGCACTACTGATCAGTTTCTCTCATCATCAATCCACCCCCAAGCTGAGGCTATGAGTCCACAAGGTGATATGGAACACTAGCTATCCACTCTCCATGCAGAGAATCCCCAAACCCAGGTTCTAGTCTCACAACAGTTCCAATCCTCCATCTCTCCCGTTTCCCCACAACCTGCACTACCCAAGGAATATACCCCATTAACTATTCATAGTCCCTCAGGCTATACAATTCATTTACCATAGCTACTATTGCATTTGATTGGATAGGAATCACTCAGTTGGAGACTCTAGGAACTCTTACTTGTTTCATGTTTTCTCATAGAAACCTTCACAAGGATCTGAGATATTTCCTGAATAGGAAATCACACCACGGGCTTAAAACCCAATTTATAGGACCACATGCCTCTTTCTCAGAATAAAAACACTACCAAACAATGGTTTCCTTCAAGTATATCTGATGTAGGTTTGCTGCCATAAAATATAAAAATGTCTAATCAATTTTTAGTTTAGCGCTTTATTTTTAAGGTTGTTTTTACTCAAAAGGAAAATGGCATGGACAATATGGTGTTTTGACCGAATCGAAAGTTATGCAAAGATATGAATATAAAATATTTTCATTTCAATGAAAGCTATGCTACGAGAATGAGAAAACATTCATCATTACATATGCACAATGTCCCAAAAAATCCAAAAACCATGCAACTCTGGTACTTCAAATGAAAGCTAATTTCACTACCCAAAAGAAAAAATGCATTTATATTCTTTGTTTTATTATGACATATACATAAATTAAATACAAAACCTTCAATGATCCACTACTTTCAATCAGGAGAAATATTCCTATGCAGATGCAAAAGACACGAAGCAAAAAGGGCCACAAACAAAGCATGCACTCAAAGCAATGAGGTATGAAGGAAACAAGGAGAAAATTTTTTCGACAATAAAGAAAATCATCAAGGATTCTAAAACCAATCAAGAATTCAGGGAATACAATAAAATGCAGAGAAGAATCCAATAAATGATAGGGAGAAAGAGGAATCACTCAAAATTGTCCTGACAAAAAGCAATTAGAAAAGGAAATTTCACATTTCTGAAAAAGGTTTAAAGCTACAATAAATAAAATAGGGAGTGATAAGAATAAAAAACCATCAAAAACTAATCCAAACAACTTCACAAACCAACCACAGACTCTCGGTAAAGATCTCTCAAAAACAGGCTGCAAAAGACTGAGCAGAAAAAGGAAAAAACTCTCAAAAAAGAGACTAGTGCTCCCTAACACAAGGTTAAAAAGTGTTTCAACGATCCCTAAAACATTGTATGGGAGTGTTGGTGCTATGGTATGGCCTACAGGGGGCCGTTGGTCCTTCCAGAAACTCATAAAAAGAGCCAAAAACCATGGAAAAACTCACTTAGAATGCATGAAAATTGGTGAATTTGCTAGTGAAGGTAGGAGAAGGTTAATGGATAATGAACAACCAGGAATTTCTTGGGAAAATGACCTCAAATATCAAATGGAAAAGTGAATATATCCTTTATTTTCCTTACCATATCTGTCATACATTCATATAAATGAGAAGAAAACAAAAAAATGATTTGAAAGGAGGGTAAAGGGCAGGGACAAACCAAGGAAAGATGTTGATCCCCGGTGGAGTCACTAATTTCTGTTACAGATAAATCCCCTTGTGGACAAGTGGATTCCCTCTTGGATACTAGACCCCTATAACCAAGACATAATGGTGCTAATGTGGACACTGACATTCCTTTTCATGAAGATAAATTATTCAAGGAAGAAGAAGAAAGAAAGGTAAATACCTTTACCGACGTTTGTCCTTGCTCGATTCAAGATGATCTTGCTATCCAATTTCTTCAGAAGGTCCTGCAATACAATGAGCAACAACAATGAAACATACTTCCTAATCTACCATCATTAGCTTCATAATAGATCTATCAAAAGAAACAAGTTCATGAAACATACACAAACTTAAAGGAAATATGCCAAGCACGTATTTATATTAATGAAAACAAAGCAAAGTGCTTACAACCATAGATGTATATGAATAAGATTCACTAATATCTCATTGTCCAGACCCTTGCTCAAAAGTTCCACTATCGGAATAACTGTAACTTTCACTGATAAATCTCCCTTATGAGATCATAAGTTTGATGCCTCTAAACTGCCATATATTTTTACCATGAGAATGCCTCCTTATATAATCTTGGAGAGACCCAACCACCTTAGATATTCTTGGGATAGGTTGAGGATCTTTCTCAATCATTTGTGGATCCTCCCTAAGATCCATCCTTGACCTCAGATTCGAATCCAACTGATTTCCAAGATAAGGGGCATCTTCCCCTGATTTTCTCAACAACATAACACTCCCCTAAAACAGGGCAACCGTCCCCCAAAAGGGTACACAGAGCATTGAAACGCTCCCCCAAAGAGGGTTAGGGAGCTCTGGCACTCACTAATAGTGGGTAGGGGAGTGTTGCCCAAACTTTCCTAAAAAATGTCTGGCGCTCCCCTAGAAGGGTGTCCAGAGTGCTGCAATTCTCCCCCAAAGAGGGTGAGGGAGTGCTAGCACTCCCTGATAGTGGGTAGGGGATCGTTTCCTTCAAAAAATCATTTTTAAGTGGTTTTCTTCATGGAAAATTCTTTGTACTCTTCATCAAATGATTTATCTTCCTTAAACTAGTCTTTTAAGGTGTCTTAAGTGTCCTTGTGATGTCGTTAGAGACACAACATAAGCGATATGGCAGTGTGATGTTTGGGACACTTGGGACACTTATGGCCAAAATGAGACACTTGCGACACTTGTAATGATGACACTTGCAACACTATTGTAGTGAGTAATTTTTATGTGTAACAACATACCATTATACAAAAAAAAAACTTGGGTCCATTACCCAAACCTTTGTGCTACCATAATTTGATACCGAACTTTCTCTAAGGGTTCACATCAATCACTAAGGGCTGAAATCAATCTACAATATCACTCTCTAATGGTTGAAATCAATGAAAACAATCAATCCATACCAATTTTCCATCAACCTAAGCCAATTATCTGACAATCTCCCCCTTTGGCATTGATGGCAACACCAACATTGATGGCAACACTTAGTCAAGATAATATTCATTCTTATACTCCTCATCAATGTTTATATCTCTCCTCCTTTGAAATCAATGGAAAAGGGTATCTCCCTTTGGGGCTTCTCCCCTTGACTGAACTCTCCTTGGGTTTTCTCCGCCTATCTACATGCCTTTTTTTCTTTGTGTTTATAAGCCTCTGATTAATCTCTCTCACTTCATATGAATAATGTCTCCCCCTTTCACAAATTGTATCACTTTGAAGTCATATCTCTCATTCTTCCCTTGTGACAATCGATCCCCTTGGAAGCATGCCTCTATGCTCTCTCTCCAAGAATTTACCTTTGCATATAATAAATCTCTCTCCCTTTATCGTTGATGGAAAAGGTATATTTCCATCTGGGGCTGCTCCCCCTAACAAAACTCTTCCTGAAACTAATCTCCCAACCTGAATTGTCTTATTTATGGTGCTTCCTCATGTACATATAATACATATAAGATAAGCATTCAAAATCATTCATTTTGGAGTAGAAATTAATCCTAGTCTCTGACCAAGATACTCAAAGGCTTCCCGTGGAAGAGGTTTTGTAAAGATGTATGCCACTTGTTCTTTTGTGCCCACATATTCAACTTTGATGTTCTTCTCTACAACCTGTTCCCATAGAAAGTGATACTTGATTGGAATGTGCTTCATCTTGGAGTGCATCACCAGGTTATTTGAGGTATTGATGGCTCTTGTATTATCAAAATAGATTGGAATGGGCTCATCATAACCAACCTGTATATTTGTTAGAGTTTGTTTCATCAATAAAACCTATGTACAACATGTTGTTGCTGCAATATACTCTGCCTCGGTTGTATATAAGGGTATTGATGATTTTTTCTTGCTTAACCATGATACTAAACACTTACCCAAGTAGAACGTCGCTCCATTGGTGCTTCATCGGTCATTAATGCAACATGTCCAATATGAATCTATGTAAGCATTAAGTGAAAGATCCTTTCCTTTTGGATACCATAATCCAAACTCCTTTTTTCCTTTGAGATATCTGAAAATCCTCTTCACTGCTAATACATGTGATTCCTTTGGTGCTGCTTGAAATTGTGCCACCTGTCCAACTTCCTGCATTACATATAGTCTGGATGATGTCACATATAGTAATATACCAATCATTGACCTGTATTGCCTCTGGTATATAGACTTTGAACCATCATATTTTCTCAACTTGCACCTGGTTTTCATAGAAGTGGTAACTAGTTTGAAATCTTCCATTCTGAACCTCTTTAGCATTTATTTGATATACTTATTTTGAGAAATAAAAATTCCTTGGTTTCTTTGACATATATGAAGACCCAAAAAGAAGGATAGTTCTCCAAGTAATGACATTTCAAATTCATTCTGCATATCCTTTGCAAATTTCTAGCTTAACCCATCATTAACACTTCCAAAACAATAGCATCAACATAAATTTCAATTAATAAAATACTACCTTGAGTTACCTTGATGTAGAGGTTGTTGTCTATGCTTACTTTCCATAGTTATTAGGGAGTTTTGTCATTGTTGTTTCTGAGCATTACTCAGTTTTGAATGTGAATTGTTGTATGCACTGCATTTGTCCAAAAAATATCTATCAATTTGGAATCCATTAGCATTGCTCAAGCCATTTCATGTGTAATTATCATCCATTATGATAATGTTCCTTTGTATCTGAACCACTCTATGAACCAATCTATGAATCCACGCTCTCATCCACTGTCATATATATGTCCAAACCTACTAAGTATTATTATGAATCCATCTCTTTCCATACTATCCAAGACTCTACTTGTGCAACTGTCCATAATGTTGACCCATTTATCACTATACTATCATGAAGTCTTGATTAATCTATCAAATTGTACTTCTTCTAACTGACTTCTCTGGATTTTTCTTCTCAAACTATGCAAGCTTCTCAAAGGATGGTTCTTTGGTCTGTCACAACTATCACATAGACTCGCCCTGTCTAATATTCATATTACCTGGGATTCTCTAACCCAGATGGCTCAGAACAATTCTTGCTCTGATGTGTATTCATCATCATCTTCATTGGTAGATTCATCACCATGTTCATTGGTAGATTCATCATCTCTCTGAGATATGACTTCTTTCTTTCTGTCTGTGGATTCATCTTTCACTACAATCCCTGAAAGGACAATCTCTTGAACATGTTCCTTATTTACATGTCCTTCTTTCCTTTCAGTTATTTTCCAAACCTTTATGTATCTACCATCTTTCTTTTTCTCTCTAGAATTTTCTTCATCTCATTTTATTTCCAATATTGTGATCTCTGGGACCTGGGCTTTGTTCACCCGCTCTTCATGTTTTCTTATCCACGCTTTCTTACATCTGATAGCAGTGTTCTCTTTAATGAAATTATTTATCATGCTTCTACAATCACTAGCTACATGTCCATAGTTATGACATTTGTAACATTCAATGTTACATGGGGCCACATATGCATTTATTTCTTGACCATTTATTTTATAATCCCTGCAATCTACAAACTTATGTCCAAAGTTAGTACAATAAAAAAAATGACCATAAAATAAATTTGCATACCTGGGAGTGAATGATCTTCTTTGTGGTGTAGTCCTTCTGAATTTGTGCCTTGACTGATCATGATCATTATTGAAGCTTCTTTGTGGCTTCAACACAGATGGTCTTCTTGAAGATGTATCTTCAATAGTTTTCTTAGATTCAGGTTGACCATGATTTCTTCATTTGAGTACTTCTACATAACTCTTTATATTTTCTTCATTCTTATTTTTTATCAACCTAGAGTGCTTCTCTTCATTATCTGTAACTAATGTGGATGTTTCTGTCTCTTCAACGTTCTTTCTAAGATTGACGATTTTACTTCTCAATGTGACAACTTCTTCTTCAAGTTTCTCAACCTCTTCTTCTTTAGTTAATATATGAGACTTCATGAATTCTTATGTTCTCTTCGCTTCTTCAAGATGAATTTTTAATGTGATTATTTCTTCTTCAAGTAATTTCTCTTATTGACCAAACTCTTACTCAAGCTTCTTTAGATCATTAGTTATTTCCTTAAGATGATCTGTCAATATATTCTCTCTCATTTTTGCTTCTTCCTTTTGTGCTACTATGTTGGCTTCCAAACAATTCTTTTGATATTCAATATTTTCTTCGATCTTTTTGGCTTCTTCTAGCTGAGTTCTTAAGTTCTCTATGACTTGTTGGGCTTATTAAAAAATGTGAACACTTTCCTTTTGTTTCATCAATTCTTTCTTAAGTGACTTGTTTTCTTCTCTTAGTTCATCTAAAACACTAATCAATTATGCCTCATAATTGTCTTCATTTTCAATTTGTTTTTTTGTCTCATTTCCTTCATGACATTCTATTTCAATATGTCCACATTTTTCACAATTAAAGAAAAACAACATACCTCTGGTGATTATGTACTATTCATCTTCTGAATGTGTTTGACATGGTGAACACAATTCTTCTTGATTTGTATCTGCATCTCCTTTGACATTTTTTGAATCTATGATGGATGAAGAATATATGTCATGTAACTTATCCCAAATTTATTTTGTTGATGAACATTTACCAACCTTTTCTCTTACCGGATTAGGTAATCCTTCCCAAATGAAATCCATTGCTATTTTGTTATTCTTCTTCAATTCCTTCTTGGCTACAGTCTTTGCCCCTTTTGAACTATCATATCCTGTAACAAATGATAGCCAAATATAATTTCCCTATGCCTTTAAAAATACTTTCATCCTTATGCTCTACATCTCATACCTAAAACCATTCTGACCATTAAACATTGGTACTCCATTCTCAGAATAATCCATGATCTCCTTCCAGTGGTTAAATTGTTTTATGAAGGAACTGGCTCTAATACCAATTGTTGGATTACTGAGAGGGGGGGTGGGGGGTGAATCAGTAATAGATCAATCTAATCCTTTTTAACCATATAATGCATGTGTTATAGCAATGTAGCATTATCATCCAATATTTACAGAGTAAATAAACAATGAACAAATGAACAATCATTCACATACACAGTACACCAATGTTTTTGTGTGGAAACCCAATTTGGGAGAAAACCACATAACGGTTTTTCTTATATGTCTTGAAGAATTACATTCATTGGAAGCACCAACTTCCTTTGTTTTCCAACTACAACTGGAAGGAGGCTCCAACCCCCTAGTTTCTCAGGCTACAACCTGAGGGAAGCTCCAACTCCCCAATCCTTTGGCTACAAACCTGTATGATCTCCAGATACAACCTAAAGATGGCTACAACCACCTTTCCTTTCCCCGTACAATCACCCTGACGTACAAGTAGAATTATGGAACCACTATCACACTATCACTGTGAGATATATTGTTGTAAACCTGCACCAATCAACCTGCACTAAACAACCTGTACATATAACCTGAACCATGCATCAACCATGAATCAACCTGTACCTCAACCTGTTATCAACCTATACCATAAATAAGTGCATCAACATGCACCAACCTATACGAACCAACCTGTAATAAACCTGTACCATAAACAAGTGCCTCAATCATGCACCAACCTGTACCTCAACTTGTACTATGAACAAGTGCATCAACCATGCACCAAACCTGTACAAATAACATGTCACAACAACTTGTCCAAAAAACCTATCACAACAACCTGTCTGATCAATCTTATCAACCAAATCAGATCTACTCACCAAGATCAATCACCAAGACAACTCTCAAAGATGTGCATCAATCAATCATAACACACCAACTCATAATCATCACCAAGATAAATATGTGCTTCTAATAATATACCAATACAAGTATGCAACATCATCCATAAACTATGTGTCAACAATACTACTAGCAAGTGCCTCCAAACATGTACCAAGTATGTACCAATCATGTATCAACTACTCATCAACTATGACTCATCCAGATGTACCAACATCATCAACTATACACCTCATGTATGTGCCAACTCATCAACTACTTGTCTCAACCATGTACCCAACATGTACCTCAACCAAAATCCCTCATCATTTTCATCATCCAAATCTAATTTGTAACTCTGTAATACACTTGATGTATATGATCACATACCTACAAACCTTCCTTAACTTTAACAACAAGAGACTAGCATTTTCATGAAACTTTTCTTTAGTCTCACATGACTAGTTTTGGATTAGTCAACAACCCTAACTTGATTAATTAGGGTTATCAAGAAGTTATCAAGAATTTATGATGTTTTTACTTAATTTGGATCTGTTATCAAGAAGTTATGAGGTTTTTACCTGAAACACTTGTTTTAGGCTAGTTTCAAGAATAGCCACAAACCCTATTTTCCATGGAGTGTAACCCCAAAAATACAACGACCCACAAGATGAAATTAGCACCACAGCTACTTGGGTATGTTTTCTCAAGGACATATCAATTTCACGGTCTGAATCATTCTAGAAATTTTTTTATTGCAAAAATGGTGAGATGACCTGTAAATAACATACCTTAGAAAGCATCATCAAAAGAATTTATCCTCCCTTGAATTTCGGCCTTATTTACTTCACATTTTCTCTGAAATTCGGCTTAGATATCCTTTGGTTACCTTAGTCACCTTTAGATATTCAATATTATCAAGTGTGATTTTAAAATGAGAGAGACTTGCCTCTTATTTATACTTTCATGTAGCTTCCTCAAGGGGTCACCTTTTGACCATCTTAACCCACTTTCCTTATTTTAGGGTTAACCAACTTCTAACCACTTGTACAATTAGTAATTTATCCATTAAATTTATTATTTAAATAATTTATTTTGTATCCAATTTGACTTATAGTACACTCATCACTTCACTTTACCTCAAGCGGTTACCTTCTAACTATCTTAAACCACTTTCCTTATTTTAGGGCTAACTTGCTTCTAACCACTTATCAACTTAGTAATTTCTCCATTAAATTTATTATTTAAATAATTTATTTTCTATTCACTTTGAATTAAAGTACACTCATCACTTCACTTTATTATTTACCTTCTAAAAATCTCTTAAACCACTTTGACTACTTTGACCTTTTGGGGCTTCTAGATGACTCATGAGGGTTCTCCAACTTCACATGCCCGTAACTCTCTAACTCGTGAGGAGTTATGTGACGTTCCACATGCCAATGGAAATGGAATTAAGTGTAATATCCATATAGGATAGTATTACTTGCAAATATATCAAAAATCATATTGTTATCCATCAAACAAACTTGGGCCCATTAACCAAACCTGGGTTCTCCAACTTCATATGGCCATAAATCTATGACCGTGAGGAGTTATGTGACGTTCCACATACCACCGGAAATGGAATGACATGTAATACCCATATAAAATATTTTTACCTTCAAATATATTAAAAATCACACCATTATACATCAAACAAACTTGGGTTCATTACCCAAACGTTTGTGCTACTAGAATTCGCTACTAGACTTTCTCCAAGGGTTGACATCAATCATTAAGGGTTGACATCAATCTACAATATCACTCTCCAATGTTTGAAACCAATGACAACCAACAATCCATACCAACTTTCCATTAACCTAAGCCAACTATCTGACATGGTCTGGGACCAAATGATGGTTGATAGGATGAAGGCATTGGAAAATAAGTGGGCTTGAGCAATTGATTTTCAATTTGCTTGGGTAAAGGAGGGTTATAATATTGAGTTTGTTGTAGATTACATGAACTTTCACTCAACGAAGCTAAGAGAAAGTTTGTTGAATTTCCTCAAAAAAGGATGGTAGAATAAATATCGATGTGTATAAAGATGTTGTTTTTGGATAACGGGTTGATGCGCAAGCAGATCAATAGAATGGATGAGTATACTCCTTAGCGTTTGGGGGGATGAAAAGAAGGGGGGATAGAGAGAGAGGATATGTATCCATTGAAGAGGATCCAAATGTTTTTTAAATGAGGTGAGGAATATGATGGACCCAAAAGAGAATAGGAGAGAGAGATATTTGAAAGATAAACAAGAAGAGTTGATTCAAGGAGGAAACCAGAACATAAGAGCGGAAATAAGATTAAAAGGGGTGCATGGCAAGGGGTTAGGCCCAGGATGAAGAGGAAAGAGACCGCACTAGGATGAAGTGTGGGATAGTGTGTGGTTCCATAGAGGAGCATAGATGAAGATAGGTCGACGAAGGGGTGTAGTTTTAGGAGTAGGTTATCCAGTGAAGATACCATTAGTAGTAATAGTAGGGGTCGAGAAGATGAAGTTATAACCCTTTGGATATTGCGATATTTCACAACCTTAGAGTAATATGAGACACATAATAGAGGCAAAGAGGTAGGATAGGATGATAAAGGTCCCCCAAAAGGAGGACAAAAGGATTTAGTGGTAGCGGATGGTCTTGCATGGCTATAGGTAGGAAACTCTATAGGTTCCCTCACAAGAAATGTTAGAAGAATACAGAGTTACCTCCCCTTTGAACCACCCCCCTTTCTCATTTGTACCCAAGTATACATAAAAATAGAAAAAACATCACTTAGATTAGAAGAAGAAAGGAGAGAATATTTGAGAAATGAAGATCATGGAGTTAATGACACTTCGCAAGGGAGATTATCAATACCAATATCTCCAATAGTGAGCAGGTAGTTGGGAGGATACAATACAATATTGAGGATGGAAAATCAGGATATCGCCCTTACTTTACTTTTGTTACATGGAATGGGTAAGGACGATGTAGAAAAACATCGGTTCACCTATGAGGCGATATGGTCTGTGAATAGGATCATACACGAGGCATCTAAGAATGTGCAACTAGAGACCACTTTGATGGATAGAGCCCTGATGTGGTACATGAATTACAAGGATACTACATTGATGGGACATATGAGGTAACTAATAGAAATTAAGTGATATATTCTTAAGGAATTCCAAAAACCTAAGTGAGAATCTCAATATATTTCAAATATTAAAGAGATTAAACAATAGTCGAGAGAAAAAATATGGGATTATGACTGATGGTTCAATATTTTGTTGGACAGGCTGACATTCCAGATCCAGGATGTGCAACATACAGAATGGTTCATTATGGGGTTTCTTCCCCATATCCAAGTCCCACTTAATAAGCAAGAGCTTTAGGCTCACCAAGCCTGACAACAACAATATGACACAGAGGTTGTGGCCCATGCAATAAAAAGGTTCAATAAGGTGAGATAAGTATTGCCTTTAATGACCTCTTGGGTATGTTCGATACTTTATATGCATAGGTACCAAACACCTTAGCAAGGGGTTGAGACATCCCCACCTATATCAAATTCTTGGTCGTAAAGGCCCATTTACAAAATTTGGAATCAGAGAATACAACACTCTTCTAGTAGTTTCGACAAACAACACCGGGGAGGATGGAGTTGTATATTAAGATTGTGTTGGCCAAAGTAGCCATATGGGATGGAAATAATAGATTGACATACTTTTTGGGGCTGGTGGAATATAATTTCACCTTGTGGAACAATTTTCAAATTCCTTTTTAATTGAGTTCTATTAATGACAAAGTTCATGCGACGTAAGTTTAGGTCACACAACAAAAGAGAAGATTCACTTCCATACCTCTGGCTAAGTTCCAAGCTTCCATGAAATCCATGATGACCAAAAATAAATAGATTGTTGCTGCTCGGGAAGATCAACAAACAATTTCAGAGCCAGTCATTGATGCAACTGATAAGGTATTATTTTTTTATAATTAGTTGATGGATGCACATGTCACTTTCTCCCCTATGATAAAGAAGATGGAGATGATGGACCTGACAGCCCCTCAGGTTACAATGACCGATGCAGATGAGGTCATCCATATCACCCAGGAAATCCATTGGACCCTCAATGAATCTAATACTCACTTAAATGAGTTCCTTCAAGAAATCATGAAGATGGTTATGTTTGTTTCCTCAATCACTCCATGACGTCAAAGGCTCAAGGAAAATCCAAATAATAGTGGTGGGGGCCTAATGGCACCCGAATGTTTTGGTAAAGGTTGTGTGTGCACACTACAATTTTGAGCGTGCTACATTTCTTCGTGTAATCTAGCATCTGCATTGTGGATGACATGAGGTGCACGCTCCAGTATGAGTTTTGTTATGTGTGGCAATTCAAGTTTTACTATAGGCACACCAATCTGATTTTTTCTATGTGTTCTAGAAATCAAGAAGACATCGCATACATGCCAAAATCCAGAAAACAATCTTTAGAAATCAAGAAGACATCTCATACATGCCAAAGTCTGTCAAATCACATTTGGAAATAAATTATGTCATAAAAATCCGATCTTATACATCGATTTACCCTATTTCCTCATCAATGTCATAAATTTTGGCGGTTTTAAACTCTCAGTTGGCGCATGGATGAAAAGGATACCTTGTAAATCGTGCGGACATCAAAGCGCAGGATATTCATTTATTTATCTTAAGTAATTCGGTTTTACAGTTGTTAACTGTGTTTTGGTACTCGCTATATTGAGGATTTTCCTTTAACATTTTGAGTCTCTAACTCCCAAGACTGCGAAGATCGATTTTGGTTTAATTAAAGGTAATCGCGATTTGGGGCGTGATTAATTTTATAATTATTATATTCGCCATATCGCGACTCGACGCTTCGAAGACGAGTTTCTTGGAGATTTACATGCCGAGCTACGAAACCCCGAGATCGCGATAACATGACTTAATTAAGGGAAAGATAATCTTGAATTAAAAGATTAATTAATCACGTTATAACTGCATCATGATCTCGTGAATCGGGGTTTAAACGGTGTAACTTTTGGAAAATATAATGCCGAGTGGCGAAATGCTGAGAGAAACTTTTTACCATGCTTAGATTTTGCCTTTACTTCCTGACGTAAGTTATTCAAATAAGGACCTCGCGCTCTCGACTATCGGGACTGTGAAAATAAATTTTTGGTTTTGGCGAACGTCGAGGCCCGAAACCTCGACGACGTCTAATCATGAGTTAAGAAAAAATTTACCCTTGTTACTGTCTTGAGTGAAAATTTAAAACGACTTCACTGTTTCGTGACTCAGGACGTGCGAATTACATGAGTTATAGTATCCGACCTGCGAGATCCCGAATTAGAACAAAAAGAGGAAACATTCTTACGAAAGGTAGGACTTGCTTTGAGAGCAGAATAATCGTCGCTACTCATGTGACAAAGTTTCAGAGGTCTCGATATCTCGGAGGGAAAAAGAAAACCATCTTTAGATTTCAAGCATCAAAATGAAAATTGTGACAGGCTAAAAAAAAACAAGGGCGGCTCCAACATAGGCTCCAACTAGGGATCTCTCCTTCCTGTGAGGTGAGAAGAATAGTAGACCACATGCCAATATTGGGTAAATGGAGTCAAAAACTCAATCAGGCAGAAATGGTTGCCGAGAAAAGAGGATCGAAGGAGTAAAAAGACTTCGTTCTTTACCTTAAATTTTTTTTTCAAAATCAGATATTCTTTTTAAACATAGTTGTAGTCCCTTTCACAATTTTCTTTTTCCCGCTACTAAATTCAGTTATGTTTTAAGACAATCAAAACAGTCCTAGGAGACTCAACAGATCTTGCGGATCTTGACTTGCATCAAAAGAATGAGATTATATGTTTTTAATTGGGGAGTCCCGTCTGAATTTGGGATGTGGATCAGGTCTTAAAAAGCATTGGTTACCGGAGTAGAGTGATATTCATGTATAACAACCTTATAGATATCTCAGACATTGCTTCACTACCAGCAAGCATGTTCAGTACCCCGGTGAAGTTATCTGGCCCCTTTTACTGAATTTCCTTTCACCACTTTGAAATATATTTATGCATTTAAATGTTGAGACGAGGGAAATCATTTCTGAATTTCCTTTCATCGTCTCTTGGACTAGGTGGGGGCAATCATTTCTGAATTTCCTTTCACAACCTGTCTTATAATTTACTTTTTAGAGCGCGAAGATGGAGGCAATCAATTTGTATCAGGTCTGATATCTGTGTAGTATTTTGCATTATAGGTCTGTCAACTTACTTTGATTTACTTGGTACCAACATTCTCTTGACCTTCACAACATCTTCGTTCTTAGGGAGAAAAAAGGAAAATAAATTTTTAAGGGCATCCCATTTGAGCAATCTTTAATCCTCCGATGCCGTTGAAAAACCTAGGAAAGTTAGGATCGCTCTAAACGTTCCTTCGCTTAGCAGGGGATTGAGTAGTTGTGAAGACCTGCTTTCTTTCCACAATCTGTTTTGAAACTCATGAGGTTAGAACGAAAAACTTTTATCCCTTCGTAATGAAACAGAAAGATGGTGATTTGTTAAAAGTTAAACCCAAAGATAGAAAGGATGCCACGTAGTGACTTATTGACTGAAAATACAGAGGTCAAACAACTCGAGACTGACTCTTGTAGATAGTTTCGGGGATAATTTTCTTTGACTGACTGTTTTTAGATTGAGTGAATTATTTTAATTTTTTCAAAGATTATCAAACCAAGAAACAACTTTGTTATCTGTCAGTTTAGTTGATATTGCAGTTTGAAGAGCGTTACCTCGGTTTTATTCCTTTATAACATGTCTTTTGAGAAATCTCATCTTCACCTTTTCATTTTACTTTCTTTGCGCAATATGAAATTACTTTAGGTATCACCTGTTTATGCCGATTTATCTCTGACACCGACTTTCAGCTTACTCCTCCTACTTTCTTCGTATGCAGCTGGAATCCTGTAAAAGACAAATATGAATCTTATCCAAAATGTGTCGAAAGTTCATGAACAAAAAAGAAAATAAAAATATATATATATATATATATATA
>SNQJ01S0022002.1:78531-119679 GCA_010110895.2 Picea sitchensis
TTCGTTGACAATGAAGAAGGGGGATGTGTGCTTTCGTGGATCTGCAACTACGAAACTCTCCCTGGTGCTCCGGACGGGGAAGCCAGAGTAGAAAAGATTAAGAAAATGGACGATGCCATGTTCAAGAAAATTGAGGAGTATCTCATCTCCAACCCCGACTTATATTGCTAAATACACGTTCACAGGAAACTTCAACGTCTTCTCAATAAACAATAAGCTCGGGTTTATTTATTATTGAATTAAATTTAAAAAAAAATGGTGCTTTAGTTAGATATTGTTATGTATGGAGGCACATTATAAGAAATTGTTAAGTATGTAGGCACATTATAAGAAATGTGTTGGATCAAAATTGTTATGTATGTAGTCACATTATAAGAAATGTATTGCATCATAATGAAGAATATTGTAAATGAAGAATATGGAGTATTATCCTTATATAAGGATTAATATATGGTGTTAACTTACCTAAAGGGTTTTATATGGTTTTATCTAATCCTTCAAATGATTATTTTAAGTGAATGCTTTGATTTATTGTTGAAATGAAGGATTAATCTTTTATATTTTTTTATTCAGAAAACCTTTTATTTAACTAAAGAAACATTTTTTTATTTTTTTTTGCACATATTTTTAAAGGAAAAATGAGGTTGAGCACTTTAAATTCAATTATGAAACTTAGCAAAATTTGTAGAAACTAGTTGGGTATTTAAATTCCTCTCGGAAAAATACTCAATTTCAAAAAACAATCGTCCGAAACGAAGTACGAGAAGTGAGGTTATCAACAAATTTTCAGGTTTTTTTTTAGGAACGACTGCGTGACTTGCAAATTAGATATATATGGGTAGAGTGTTCAAATTTCATTGAAACTAGTGCCATTAGATGCATATTGACTATGGAATTTTATAATTATGGTCATGATAGCTAATCTAAGAATTATAGCCACAACAACCTCAAAGAGATCCTTGCAAAATGAGTGATTTTTTTTACAAACCCTAACTCTATTTTTGGTGTTTTCATAGTAAGATGTATTTTATTGGAAAAGATGATGGCCCTAGTATTGAAGAATTCATATAATCTAAGAAGTTAATATGGAAAATTGGTTGGAAGGTTATGTTACCCTTTGGTTTCAAAGAAGATGTGGGCATATCGTGGGAGTCATTGGACCCAAGGTACTTTCTCATGAAGCATATGAAAAATTCATTTTAGACAAGTGGTCTCATGCCAAGAGTAAATATAGAGAAATCATCAAGGATTTATTTTCATATGACAACCCTATATTACAAGTTCATGAATATATTCAACAAGAGAAAATTATTGATTATATTAACCCTAATTGCATGCATAATTCATCAATATTAAATTGGCTAAAAGATTACAAGTTCTTGCAAATAATATTCAAAGCACATAGGTCCAAGGTGAAAATATTCAATTTTTTTAAGATTTAAAGATTATCATGGATAAATACATGTTGCATTCATATTTTTATGATATAGATATGTAAGATATGGATATCATTTTGCGGTATGCATAGATGGAATCAGTCAATTCAAGTAATATTAATGTGCAAAAGAAGTTTATGAAGTTGTGGTACAAGATGACGAGTCCATGGTTGAATAAGAAAAAAAAAACTATAGAAGCATTTGAAGAAAAGTAAAGGGAATAGCATAAACAACAAGAAGAAGAGAACAAGTCTTGTAGAGTCGAAGAATGTAGAACCAAACACTAAGGTTGATCTATAACACCATCCATACCGCATAGAGAAACATTCGTGATCAAGATAGGGGCATGAACATCAAAAGGGGCATCGATCAACATGTCACCAAAAGGGGCATCGATCAAGAAATACATGGAGAACTACCAAAATTGCAGAACACTATCAGAGAAGAGAAACAATCCCATGGAACCAAAGGAGCGAGAAGAATCAAAATCAAGGTAGAAAGGTAGTCATTGGACATCATGTTCATATTCCATTAGGCTGGATGGATGCTCGTGCTTGGCACCAATTGGCTACATTTCTCAACCAATCATATTCTATGGTTTCTTCTCATGTTTCAAGCACGAAACATGCGAAGAGAGATGGAATGTAGTATAGTTAGGTAGTAATGTATTGTTATGTATGGAAGTCAATTTTACTAAATAAGGCCAATGTAATAGTGTGAACACAATAAATGTGAGAAGGTTTACTAAAAGGTTCCACCTACTAGAATATTCCTTCTCTAGAGTGTTCATAGGAGATAAAAAATGTTATATAAAGAAGTGTAAGAAATGTATTCGAGCATAGTGAAGAATATTGTGAATGTATCAAGTATTTCTTGAGGAGAAATATCCTTCCATAAAGATTAATCTATGGTGTTTCCCTACCTCAAGGATTTTATATCATTCTTGTGTTGATTATTTTATGTGAATGTTTTGGTTTATTGTTGAAGATAAGGATTATTTTATATTTTAAATTCAAATCTAAAGAACATAACAAGTGGTATGAGAGATCTTTCTTCAACCAAAGAAAGGAAGATATTTTTTTGTGGATTTTTTCAAAGGAAAAAGAAGGGGGATCACTCTAGATTAAATTTTAAAACTTTGTGAGAACAATTTGTAGAAACCAATCGAGTATTTGAATTCCTCTTGGAAAATAACCCAATTTAAAAAAAAAATCATTTGAAATGAAGTCTGAGAAGTAAAGTTATCAACATTTTAAAATCAACAAAATTTTCAAGGTTTTTTGAGGATAACTATGTGATTTGCAAATTAGATATCCTTGGCTAGAGTTCTCACATTTTAGTGAAACTAGCACCATTAAATGCATCTTGACTGGGGGATTTCATCATTGTGGTCATAATAGCCAACCGAGGAAGTATAGTTGTAGAAACATCAAACAGATCCATTGCAAAGTAAGTGATCTTTCTTACAAACCCTAGCTCTATCTTTTGGGGTTTTCATAGAAATATGTATTTCATTGGAAAAGAGGATGGCCCTATCATTGAAGAATTCATATAATCTAAAAATTTAATATGGAAAAGGGGTTGTAAGGTTAAGTTACCCTTTGATTTCAAAGAATACACGTCCATATAGTGGGAATCATTAGACCTTGCCATGACAGGGGCACTTTTCGATGAAGCATATGAAAAATTCCTTTTAGACAAGTGGTCTCATGCCAAGAGTAAATATAGAGAAAGCATCAAGGGTTATTTTCCTATGGAAACCCTATATTACAAGTTCATGAATGTATTCAACAAGAGAAAGTTTTTTTTTCTATTAACCCAAGTTGTATGCATAATTCATCAATATTAAATTGGCTAAAAGATTACGAGTTCTTGAAAAGAATATTCAAAGCACATAAGTTGAAGGTGAACATTTTCAAATTTTTAAATATTTAAATATTACCATGGATAAATACATGTTGCATTCATATTTTTATTATATATATATGAATGGAGTGAATATTTCGAGATATTTGTGGATGGACTCAGTCTATACTATTAATATTAATGTGCAAAAGAAGTTTATGAAATTGTGGTACAAGAACAATAAAATTAAATTTAAGGATATTTCTCTTACTAAATAGAGAGGGCCCAAGGAGATCCATGAATAAGTACTTGTAGCACCTCATGACACATTAGATGATGAGTCCAAGGCTGAATAAGAAAAAGAACCTATCGAAGCATTTGAAGAAAAAAAAGGGGGGGAAGAGCTTAAACAGGAAGGAGAAGCTAATGCACCACATGTTGAAGAGTTGAAGAAAGCATAATTGAAAGATAAGGTTGTTGTGTATGTCCATCCATACCACCTAGAGAAACAATACTCATCAAGGAAGGCACATGTTGCTAGGGATCTAACCTCTCTAACCCCTCAAATAGGTATAATAATATGTTTTCTATGTAATAAAGGACTAAATTAGTAAATAAGTCCTATATAATAATGTGAACAAGTCAAATGTAAGAAGACTTAATAGAAGATTTTGATTCTAGAAAGAACTTCCTCTAGAATGCTCTTCAGAAAATAGAATTAGTATAAATAGAAGTAGAAGTCACGGGAAAGTCTTTTCTTAAGAATTACTGTAATAGAGATTTTCTCTACTGGAGGTTTCCCCCTCAAAGAGGCAAGTGGACTTGGATTTATATCAATATATATATCATTCTTTTTGTTTTGGTTCTCTATCTTTATTTATTCTGTTGGTATTATTTCTAATTTATTTTTGTTTATTCTTACTATAATACATCTGGTATCTAACAAGTGCTATCAAAACGCTTTCCTCTACATAAATTATGGGAATTTTTTTCCAGGGTAGAGATGTGTACTATCAACGTATTTAAAGAAAATAGATCAGTCATTACGTGGGTAAAAATGGGGTTGGGGAGGAATACATGCAATAAATACAAATGGTTTCATCGGATTACTCGAAACGAATGTTTTACCTCGTTGGAAACCTCTATAACCCTTGTTGGTACCCCTTCAAGTAGTATTGTATAAAGATAGAATATGTACACGACCATCACTCCCATGTACCATTAGGTGTATCGAGAGTCCCCTACATCTTCTAAAACCAGCTTTAGATTAGCCAATCAACCTCCTGGATGCTATAGTGATACTGAGAACAACACTATGGAAGATACTCTCTAGTACCTAGGTAATCGGGTAGTATGGTTAAAGTTATGGTCAAGTCTCCTTAGTTGGTTCTCTGAGATATTGGGTTAAGTAGTATATTTTGACCCCACATGTATGCCAGAGAGTTATAACATAAGGAAAACCCTTGTCTGTAGGAAACCTTACAACCCTAACTCTTGGGGAAGGAACATAATAGAAAAGGAATAGACAAGATATACTTTCGGGCAACCATGCCTCCTACATTATGGTTGTGAAATTCCTACACATTTTTTTATGTTAACAATTTAGGAAATTTGTCACCACAATATTCTTCGGGTAGGAGTATAACTCTGTACGAGTAAAAAAAATAGTATATTGGTCCCACTAGGACTCTTATTTGGGACCTATCCCATAATATTCCTCTCTTCGCCCTCATCATCATGGTACCTTTCATTTTTAATACCTTTTTTCTTTTTCTTTTTTTCTGTGGACACCCCTTTTCTTGGAACCCTTATTTGGGACCTATCCCATTAGATTAGCCTTTTATCCCCGATCATCGTGGTACCTATAAATTGTAATCCTTTTTTATATGGTCCCATCCACCCTTCCCATCACCCTTATTTTCCACCTATCCCATTCAATTCCTCTCTTTTCCCCGTCCATCATGACACCCCTCCCCTCTAACCTTTTTTTCGATGTGGACTCACCTGCCCATTTTTTCCTATTCCCAAATGGAAACCACCCGCAACCAAGAACTCAATTACTTTAGTGTGGAAAACATCCAAAATAAGGAGGACTTCAAGACCCTCGATTACAAAATTAGAAAGCGCAATTCCTTTGTTCATACCCTCCAAGACCAACGTGTCACCCACAAAAACATCAAAGGCACACTCGACCAATTGATGATCTCCTCCCTAAAACCTACCCATTCTGAACAACCTTACTATCATGAATACACAAAATCCTCCCATTTCCAAGGCCCTCATTCCAAGCCTCTTCATCGTGACCCATGCCTTCCCAGAATTGAGTTGAAACGTTATGGCTCAGATCCCATAGGATAGGTCAGTCAAATGGAACATTATTTCTCTTTGCATGGAAGTAATTATGAGTTGGAAAAACATCGTTATAGTATCATATATATGGATCCATAATTCTAGGAATGGTGGCAATGACATATAAATTCACTTTAAGGGTATGTTGCTTGGACACAATTTGTTGTAGATCATTATGAATGATTTAACACAGAAACCCACCATTTCGGTCATTTGAACAAGTTGAAATAGTGTGGTGTAGTGTAATACTTTATCACCGCCTTTGAGAACTTGGATTTCATAATGGAGGGCATGTCATATGCCTTCTTACGAGAATTCGTTTTTAGTGGCCTAAAGGATGAAATCCATGCCCACGTCCTCATGGCTTGCCCACATACTTGGTTGGAAGTTATTAAATGAGACAAGGAAGAACTAGAAATTCTCTCCTCCTAAACAAGAAAACCCTCCTTTCTTCCTCGCCCTAAACCCAACAATCATGCCCCTACTACCACTCCCCTCAAGATCCAAAAATTAATCTGTGCATAAATAGATGAACGCGAACTCAAGGTTCTTTGCTATAATTGTGATGAAAAATATTTTCTAGGGAATAAGCATAAGGAATAGAATATTTTTATGTCCATGCCTGAGGATGTTTCTTAAGAGGTGGAATATGTTTCCCCTATAGAAGAGAAACCCCAACCAAGTGGTATTACTTCTCCCTCTGATCCACCAGAAGTTTAACTGATAATTTCACTGAATGCCCTCATCGGATTCTCTACTCACCAAACCCTTAAGTTAATTGGTTACATTAAGCATAGGAAATTCATCATCCTCATTGAGAGGGGTGTCACCCCTAATTTTATTCATCGCCATATTTCCCAAGAAATCAATTGTTGTATCCATGTAGTCAATCATTTTCAAATCATGATTACCATTGGAAGTTCCATGAAATATGGGGGACATAGTGAAAATGTGTGACTCCAAATTGATCAGTTCGACGTGAAATATCATATGTTTTCTATTGAAATGGGTGGTTGTGACTTTTTTCTCGATGTGGAATGATTATCACTCTCGACCTAATTCTCATGGATTTTAAGGAATTAACCATGCAATTCCAACAGGAGGGATAACAATATAAGTTCCAAGACATCACAATAGGATCCCCTAATATCATCAGTTCCAATCGAATGGAAAATGTCCTAAACGAAGGTTAGTCTGGTGTTATTTCCCAAATCCATTCCATTAAAGTAGTTGAGACACCCTCTATTCATCCCTACCTCCAATATATACTATCCTGACACTAAGATATTTTTAACACTCCTCCTAGTCTTCCCCCTTTCCATGGCATCCATGATCATGCCATTCCTCTCGTATCGGGCAGTCTTCCTCCCAATGTTCTCCCTTATCATCATCCCTTCTCCAAGAAGAATGAAATTAAGAAAAATGTTTAATAATTTCTTGAAGTGGGTGTTATCTATCATAGAAGAAACCCCTATTCTTCTCATGTGGTTATTGTACTCAAGAAAGAAATCACTTGGCATATGTGTCCCAATTTTTGTGCCCTAAAAAAACTCACAATCAAAGAAAAATTTCCCATTCATATCATTAATGACCTATTGGATGAATTGAGTGGTGCTCAGTACTTTACCAAACTTGATCTCCATTCTGGCTACGACTATATATGTATGATAGAGGAAGACGTTCCCGAGACTACATTTATAATTTATGAGGGTCACTATGAGTTCTTGGTCATGCCCTTTGGCCTATGTAATTCTCCCTGCACTTTTCAAAGTTTCATGAATCATGTTTTCTATCCTTTACTCTATCTTTTTTTTTAGTTTTATTTGATGATATTCTAATATATAGTAAAACTTGGCAATCCCATATTTCTCATGTGGATCAAGTTCTACATCTACTCTCTCATCACAAGTGTTTCCTCAAAAATCCTAAGTGTGCCTTTGGGCCTCGGAATTGGAGAACCTGGGTCATATTTTTGAAAAGGATGGTGTACGGATGGATACTAAGAAAATTGAAGCTATGCAGGGCTAGCCTCGACCTAATAATATTAATATATTTTGTGGTTTTCTAGGTTTAATGGGTTGTTGCCACAATTTTTCTCAGAATTATGGAAACATTGTATCACCTCTCACTTCTCTCCTTAAAAAGAATTCTTTTACTTGGAGTCCAACAATGGATCAATCCTTCCATGCCTTGAAAGAGGCTATATGCATGACTCGTGTCCTAGCACTACCTAACTTCACCAAGGATTTTGTCCTGGAATGTGATACTTCAGGGAAGGTAATTTGGGCATTCCTCATGCAATAATGTCAACCTTTATCTTTCACTAGAAAATAAAATTTTGGAGAGACGTTTGTGCCAATCCACCTATGAAAAGGAAATGTTGGTTATTTTGTATGCAATGGATCTCTTGCGTCCTTATCTATTGGGGAAATGCTTCTAATTTAAAATTGATCATTAGAGTCTCAAGTATTTTCTAGAACAACAAATTTCATCCCTAGAGAAACAAAAAAGGGTGACCAAGCTATTTGTATATGATTATGACATCATTTACAAGAAGGGAAAAGAAAATCCAGTTGTTGATTCTCTTTCTAGGAAGTATGAAGAAGAAGGATCCCTCTTTTCACTCTCCTTCATTGTACTAGATTGTGTTCAAGATGTTCAAGAGGAATGGTTTCAAGAACCCAAACTTTCTCACCTAATCCAACAATCGAAACAAAAATCTCAAGATTCTCCAGGGTTCTCTTGTCATAATGAATATCATCTCTACAAAGGGAGTATGTATTTAAGAAAACAACCACAAATTAAATCCATAGTTCTTTACTTATTCCATAGTGCTTTCTACTCTTCATGCTTCACCCAAAGATAGGAATTTAGGATTTACCAAAAAATATGAATGGGTCAAATGTTCTTTTCTGTAGGAAGGTATGAAATAAGAAATATCCACCTTTGTGGTTGAATGTGATAAATATCAACACCAGAAAGGTGAAAATGTCAAGGCTTTTTGGGGCACAGTGGGAAGACTCGTTGTTCAACATCAAATCACCAACAAAACCCTAAATATATCGGGCCTTTCAGAATCACCCATAAGAAGGTGAAGTCTCACCCGAGCTACCTATGGGGACTACAAGAACCAAGTTTTAGCAGTCATGGGGGAATATGAGGCATTCATCCTAACCATTTACTTACCATTCATGCATATGTCCTATGTGCAAAATAATAACAACATACTAACATATGAAAGATTCATCCTACTTAACCATTCAACTAGTGCATGAAACCATTAAATGCATATTCATATTAACCATTAGCATCCATTACATGTTCTCAATAAACAAAAGAAACCAACACATAATAACAACAAACACTTTAGAGAAAACGAATTTAACGTAGTTCACCCAAAATTGGGCTATGTCCACAATGAATGGATTCTTATATTGTTCATTCATCTTCATTTCTTACAACAAGTGCATAATGTGATCATACAATAATACTTATTTAAATCCCAAACCTACCCATGTTGTTCTATGCTGCAGTGCACACATACCTCTTGGTTGAAATTCGACGTAGCTCATACTCATCAACTCAACCAAAAAATCACTCGTCTCTTCAACACCCGAACAATGAACTAACAAAGTGAAAATACTCAATCCTCGAACTCTTGACAATGACCTACCTCTAACACAAAAACCCATTACATATTTATAGTATTACATTAGGGATTAGCTCATTACAATGTGGAAAAAATGTCCCAAAACTTCTAAGTAACTTCCTCCTTTTGCGCCTTGACTCCTTTAATGCGTTATCTATCTTCCATGCACACTTCTCCTTTGTTGACTTGTTGCATGATTTCTCCTGTATGATTCTCAAAAATTACCTGAAATGGCCTACTCCAACAGGTCCCCAAATCTCAACTATGGCTCTTCCCAAGTCACTTCAGGCTTTCTTCCAGATCTTCATGAACTTCTAAAATGTTCCCCTTGCATTTGTAAACTTTTCTCTTGCTTGTGTTTCTGACTGCACAATTTCTTCAACCATCTCTGCAGTAATATTGGTCTTCAAGTTTTCCGCGCTTTCTTGTACTACCTGTTTGACCATACCCTGTGTAGATGCTAGCTATGTTGTCACCTTGTATGCTTATTCTTGCAATGTTTCGATATTCTGTGTGTGATCCTACTACTATGCCCTTATCTAATTTATCTCTGAGTATAATTTTCTATTTTCTTCCATTGTTGTCAGCATTTCTCTTGGTGGTAGGGTGCTCATCACTTCCTTAAAATTTTGTTCCTTGTCTTGTGCATCATGTAGATTCTACCCGATTTCCTCCAGTTCTGCATCTTCTTTCAGTTGAGTCCATACTCCCATTCATTATTATTATATATTAGCACACCCTACTTCTATACTTCTTATTTTCTCTATAATGTTTTTCACCATCTTCTTCATTTTCTCCATTTCCTCTGGTGGCATTCTTGGTATCTGGCATGCTTCCAAATTAGTAATATTTATGCAAAATCCCTTAATGGATTCACTAATATTTGTCACCTATTAATATAACGGGGCATATTCCTCCCTAGGAACTTCTGGAATAATATTATAAACCCCCTAGACCACTTGTTTCAGTCTCTATGTCCTCTGTGTGGCCTCATCTTGCTCCAGCCTAAGTTGATCGTATTTTTCTTATAGAACATCCTTGTATGAAACTACCTTTGCCAACTCCATCGATTTTGATATTTTTCACACTTTAAGTTCCTACATGATGCTCGTATGTAACCCATGTAACACTTCTATAGGAAGTTGAGATAATACTAAGTGATCAATATGACTAAGTTCCTTTTCTTTCTCCTGCAACTATATTGTAGGGAAATCTAAGGATCCTGCCACTATCTTCATTACCTGACATTATGATGATGTTGCAAATGGGTGGGATGTCGTTTATTACACCTCTATCATGTTCTACATGCTTTCCATTGACTATTTCTTGCTTTTTCTGACTTGTGAAATCATGTTGGTCTCCAAAATCTATCATAGTGAGACAATCCATGCTTACACATCCAAGTGCCTTTCTTCTTGCTTCTGTGCCACTCGCTACAAATCCTCCTCAGTAACCTCCTTGACTTGATCCACAATTTTTTCTAAGTCATCTTATGACAAGGCCTAGGTGGCCACTTTCTTGATTACTTTTCTCTTCTTTCATTGTGGTAGTGATTTCCGTATATGATTTTCCTCCCACTTCTCTCCGGAGTGAGGTACTATCTTTTGTGTTCCTACTACACCATTTATTTCTCCTTCCCATTCTTCTTCTTCTTGATCATCTTCTATTTCTTCTATTTTTGGTTGTTGTTTCTCTGGTGCGTTCCCTGAAGGTTGTGGTTCTGACTGCTCTGCCTATGGTACTAGAGTTTTCTATTCATCCTCCCATTATTCTATGATCTTTCCAATGTCAACCTATTTTAACTTGTATTTGTAGGGAAGCCACTACTAATATGGGTCATTCTTAGCCTAAATGTACATGTGATGTCTTTCATGTTTAAATCATGCAATCCCCTTGCATGCTTCTACTACCTGCAGTAGTATGTGTGGGGTATTCTGGATACTTGTCCAAACTACTTCCTTGTATATATAGAACATAATGTTGTTATCTAGATGCATATCCTTATTCCCAGTATGCCACAAGTTGGTGTATATCACTTCCAAACATAGCTTCCTCGTAGCTCCAAGAAATTGAGTATCCTATGGCTCCCTCCAAGCCACTAATTATATTAGTATTATCAACCATGCATAATAAAACTCCATGCCTTTTTCTTGAGCTTCCCTGCAGTATATCAAGATCTAGTTCAACATGAATGTTTCCCAGCTCATTTGAACTCATGTGATGCACTTCTCAACAATCAATATCATGGATGTTAGTACTCTATCCTTATGGTATTTGATCAAAAACTGGCATGCCAACACCTACATTGTAAACTAGACTGTATCATAATTGATTCATTCAATATCAAGACCACATGCACGAATGTCTGGTACTTGTCCTTCATCTTTTCTGTCAGTTCTTTATCTTTTGACTTCTTTGTGAATAATCGTGATGGGTATTCCCATTTTGATGGTAATATGGTTATGCACCCAATCAATTTTGTGTCTATGGACATTGGTCTATCTAACCATAGAAATCCTCTGTGTACAAAACTAATTAATAACTTAACATAAATACTTCCGCACTCCTACCAAAAGGAGGAACATATAAAAGGTTCATAATACTTGTTATCTCTAGCCCCATCACCCATTCCAGTGGCTCTACTATGAATTTTTTTAATCCAAGGTGTGTCTTACACTTCTATTCTTTTCTGGAGCCAAATCTGGAAACTTATTCATATCTCTCAGGTCGTGGTCCACATACCTTAGGCTTGATACTACGTAGAGCATATCTTCCTCAATGATCACTGATGGTGGAATATATGGCTCGACCAGTTCATACTTCACCTCTTTCTGTAACTTCGTTGTATTTGTTGTTAACTTTCTTGGTGGCACATTATCCCTTCGATAGTGAACCAAGGTTGACCCTGATGTTGATGCTCCTGGTGTTTCCTTGGTCATAGGTATAGACATTTACCTGGTGCATTGTTTCTTTGGATGTGACGAAGCTTATCCTTTTTTTGGTGGCACCATTTCTCTCTGTAGCTATTCTCTGAAACTTTTCTTTCTCAGCTCTATTTGCATTCACTAGATTCTTTGTTCTCTCTACTCTCTATGAAAGCTCAAATGACAATAACTTGTGCCCTTCAACTTCTTTTATCACTAGTTTATAGATTTTCCTATTCATGTTCATGTTTGATATTGTAGTCTAATCCACTTTCTTTATCCTTTAATTTGTGCCTTAATGCTTCATTAACTTCATATCCTTTAGTGGATCATGAGTTATATTTTCCATCCTGTCAATATCCTCTTGTTGTTTTTCATTTATGATGATGGTGTGCCACTACTTCTTCATCATGTTCATTCTTTAATGTTTTTACCTTCATGAATGTTCTTAAATGTTATCCCCATGTTCAACATAGATCTCAATCGCAATCCAATATTCCTTCCTATGCATGATTCCTTCCTCTTTTCTTCTTCTCTGCAAAATTCTTAGGTTTAATTCCTTGCTAGTCTAACTATTTGAATAATACCTTTATTCTTAACATCAACCTTTTATCTCTAATATCAACACATTTTATTGTTTTTCTTCTTTTCCTTTGTATATATAATACACTATAGTACAAGTACTATGGTACACATTTTGCACACTCAAACAAGTGTTTGAAAGCACGACTATCCCTATACAGTTTTAGCTGACTACTTTTAACCAATCCTTCCACAAATTCTCCATTAAGTTTCTCCAACTGACCAACACTTTATTCTTTCACAAACCTTATCACATAAGGACCTAATCAATGCATTTGAAATTTCCCAAGTTGCTGCAAAAAATTGTTTTCATAGAGTAACACTAAGTATCCCTTATGAAACTTCTTTAGTTTGATATATTTGTCATACCAAGATTTCTTTCGCACTTTCTAAACCTGTTGATGAAAACCCATGACAAAATGATTTTCTTATAATTCCATTAGTTCTGACAGTATCCTCTCCACTGCACTTGAATATTTAAATTTTGTCAAAGCAGCAATGCACAAGCTCAAAACTATGAATTTCATAGGCATAACAACTTTGTGTCCATATGTCAATCTGAATTGAGCCATTCCTATCAACTTATTATGTCTAGTTTTTTATGCCCATAACAATGTTGGGATCCTTAGGTCCCATTCATCCCAACTTACAATACAAACCTTTGTCGGCGCATGTTCCAGGATTTTATTGAATGCTTCAACTATTACATTTTGTTGAGGGTGGTATAGTGTGCTCTTATGATGATGAATATGAAACTCCTATGTCAAATATGAAACCATTCTATTTATAAAATGAGTTCCCTTATCACTCACAAGTATCCTTGGGCATCCAAACCTTGTAACGACATTTTCAAAACAAAATCTCCCAAGTATCTTTGTGTTGAAATCTCTGACTAACTCTTAAGTAGTTTGTCGCAATAATTATGTATATGTTTCCTGATATATTCACTGGTGGATTAATCGGCCAAAAAAATTCCACTACCCATTTATCAAAAGAATGTAATTTCTTAGCACATAAACTTGTCAGGGTCTTATGAGTCTGTGTTTTCTACCTAGGTCTGTAATTTTCCTTGTTTCTCTCCTTTTGCAGACTCGATCATAAGTTTTCCTTTCGGCTCATAGTTTTCAACCGTTTGTCTTCACCCGTTTGATATACTTGTTTTTCCTTAGCATATTGCCTGAGAAAGATTGGCCCTTAGCCTTTATGTTTTCCCTAAGGCCGATCACCCCTCTTTTTTCCTCTACCATTGATCCTTTTGTTTTACCGAGCTGTCATCCAGTCATCCGAGTAATTGTTCGCAGGCTGCGGTCATGACCACCAAGTGCAACACTTGAAGCGGTTTGATGTGGACTCAAACCAAGCAAGTGAGAAAGATCACTTTCTGATGGCAAAAATCTACTAGGAAGATCAGATCGATGATGATCAGGTGATTGGGATCTTGCAGTTGCACGAAATATAGCATATGAGGTATGAAATCATGAAGTCCATCCTAGTCTTTGGTATTGCAAATGACACGTGGTGCGCAATCAGTGCTTCAGGGTTTTACGAGATGGAGCAGTCAAGAAGCAGAGTCATCAGAACTCGCGAAATGTGAAATCGCGATAAGATCGTAGCCGTTGATCAAAGAAGAGAGATAGATTGTTTGATCCGCTTTTCATGATTTCGTGAGTTAGGAAAGTAAGAGGGAAGAGTTTTGAATATTCACGAAGCACGATGTACTGAAGTGTCGATGTCGTCTGGGCCATACGATCAAAGGGGACTCGTGTCACCTGATTCGAGAATCACAATTTCGCGACTCAAAGGTTTGAGTATAGAATGGAGCATGAGTTCGTGAAACACGAAATTGCGACGCGCTTGAGATAAGCATGAGGTCATGGCCTGAGGTCATGCAGGGAAAGGAAAAGAGTTGTGCCAAGAAACAAAGCGCCCGAGTTGGTCACCAAGAAAGATCTACATGGCCTCGAGGCACCAGAATTGACTCAAAGGAGTCTTGATATTTCCTGGAACATTCATGAGTGTCAGGTATCGCCTTGATCCCTATGAAAGAAGTTAATTAAAATAGGTAAGGTGGTTGAAACCTTGTTTCTCCACATAAATGGAAAGCATGGAAAATCTGGTCGTGGAGGGAAAACTATCAATTGAAAGTTCCCCTACCATGGATTGTCTGATGAAGCCCATACTCATTTGATCTTGCATCTGCTAGAAGAATACAATTGCAACCTGACAGGAGAAAATGCAGACGACAAGCCTTGAATGCCATAACTAGAGTGTGCTTCTGAAGGGAGCAAGTTGTTTTTGAGTATAAATACTTAGTTTTTATATTTTGTTATGGTCGATGGTAGAGAAAAGCTCCTGATTTGTAAAGTTTTAATGAACACTCAGGTTCTCTAGTTATGGTTTGTAATCTGAGATTCCTCGTTATGACATTCACAATAGACCTCTACATTCTTCACTGAAGTCTTCCTCCTACTCACCCTTACTACAACCTACCGACTGAATTTAAACCAGACCTCACCTTCTTGTGCATATCAGTCCAGTCTTCTAAGTTAAGACGATATTTTCTTGAGATTGCGCCCATTTGACCTTTTTAATAACTAAACTGTGACATTAAATACTGATGGGTACCGGGCTTACCTCTATGGCAGTCTAGTGGTGACTTTTGGTGCTAACATTTTTGGCACCATTGTCGAGGACGAAATTGAAGATTTTCCCTGGGATTGAATGAAAAAACTTACTAGTTCTGAAGGTGCATCAGAACTTAGTACATCAAATATTGCAACTATGCACCTAGTGACTCCATTGTGGTGACTCCATTGATGTGAATCCACTCGCGACTCCACTATTTCAGTTGTGGCTTCTAGAGGCAAACACATGAGGCCTACTCCACAATTGCCTCTAGTGACTCTTGAAGTCAACCCAGATAAAATTGTCAGAAGAAGAAAGACCCTTCAAGAAGGTACTTCAGCTGCTGAACCAGGTATTTATGATAATTTTCACCATCCTCCTATAGCAAATCCAATAGATATTTCTCATTTTCCTTTTACACCCTCTGTTGGAGTTTCTAGAATTTTAAATTTTGGGAGTTTTTCTATTGAGTTTTCCCCTCTTGGTCTGGGATTGGAGGGAGAAATCCTTGTGACTCCTCTCTCCCCTAAAGTTATACCATGTTTTCTTCCTAGGACCGCACAAGATTTTCCCACTCCGGGCTATACCACCCCTCCTCCTGTTAGAGTTACTAGTTTTACAGGAAGGGAAACTCTTGTTCCCTCAAACCCTATAACCTTTTCTTCAAATCCTCTTTTTCTTCCCTTTATTCTCAAAAGATCAGTTCCAGTCTCCCCTACTCGAACCCCTTCCCCTCCTATTTCTCCTCCACCTATTATCCCCATGGTAGGTGCCAATCTCCCTAGAAATAGAATGGATGCCATAGTGGTTGCAAGATATGCCCCTCTAGTCCTACCTCATCCCATGAATGCTCTTCCTGCTGGAGATTACCTAAATTATATGCCTAAGTTCATGGGAGAGGAATACATAACTGTTGAAGACCACCTTGTTTCCTTCTACAGTTATGTGGACAATCTGAACATTGAAAATGAAGATGTCTGGATGAGAGTCTTTGTCCAAAACCTTGATGGTGAGGTTAGGAAATGGTTTAGGGGATTGAGCCCTGTATATATTGATAGGATCGAGGCTTTAGATTATGCTTTATTGAGGTAGTGGGGGGATTAAAAAGAATTTATGTATTATATCACCGATTTTGGGTCCCTAAAGATAAAAGAGGGAGAATATGTCTCTGAATTCTCCAAAATATTCAACAAGATGTGCAATAAGATCCCTGCCGAGATAAAGCCTACGAAATCGTCTACCAAAATCACTTATGCTAGTGATTTCGACCCTGATTTATGCCTCATTCTATGAGAGAGAAGAGATACCTCCCTGGCTCTTATGCAATATGCAACCCTATAACTAGAATCCAATGTGTTAACAGTCGAAAGACTTAGAAATAAAGATGACAGAGATAGAGGAAGGGGGAGATCTAAGGCATCAACCTCTGGTTCTTCTACATATCACTCTCAAGTAGATGAATTGACCAAGATGGTGAAGTCCCTATCTACAGAAATGGAGAAGAGGAAATTTGAAGGGAAACAAGGTTATAAGAATGTCCAAAATGTTGATAACAGAACCAACTTCAGAAGACCAAACAATGGCCCTCAAATACTCCCGAGAGAGCCTAGAAACAGAGAGAGGGATGATAAGAAAATCCAAACACCTCTCCAAAATAACCTAGTTGTTGATGAAGAGAGGGAAGAAGAAGATCTTGACCCTGAAATTCATTGCATTGGAGACACCTCCCCTTTTCCCCATTTAACTCAATATGCATACAAGGAGTCCCTTATAGACAGTCAAATAAATGAGCTGAGTAAGTGGGAGAAGGAAAATAGTTGTCCCAGAAAATACAACCTCTGGTCTAAGAAGAAAGAAGGGAAGTCTGATGTCCCTAATATAGCTCCCAGAGTAGGGAAGCCTACTAAAGATGCAATAAACAAAAAAAAAGAAAAGAAATCTCAGAACCCCTCACCAATACCCAAATACCATGTCCTAGAAGTGAGAGAAACTCTAAAGCCCCCCTCCTCTTTCAACTTTGAGCTTGAAATTCATAAAATCAGAATCCCTATACCCATTTTAGAGCTGGTCAAGCATGAAGATTTCAAAATAAGCCTCTCTAAACTGTTGTTTCTTGAACCCCCAAATCATCCCACAGACTCAATCAACCTGAAAGATGAAAATCCAACAATCATCTTAGGTCCTATGATAGAAGATAGAGATGAGTCATCCCCTCCTTTCTATACATACTTGAATATACATGATAAGGTGTTGCATAATTGTTTGATGGATTCAAGGGCGTCTCATAATCTCACGCCCAAAATTGTCATGGAAGAACTAGTACTAGAGATCACAAAAGCATACCATGACTTGTATTCCTTTGAATCTAGTAAAGTACAGTGTATTGGGGTCATCAAAGATATGGTTATGACCTTGTTTCAACTACCCATGAAAAGTGTGGTCATGGACGTTGTGGTAGCTAATGTTGCCCCAAAATTCGGCATGTTGTTTTCAAGATCATGGATAAAAAGACTTGGGGGAACCTTGCAGATGGACCTAACATATGCTACCATTCCGGTGATTGGGGGGGAGCACAGAATATTGTACAAGGAAGATCAATTGGCCTACATTGTCAGTGATGAAGAAGACCCTACCAATCATCCTATCTTTTCCCTTGACACTGATTTGGGGTCTAGTTTGTCACAACTCACTGATGCTCCTGAGACTCCTCTTGAAATCAGAAAGCAATCCATTTCTTCTCATGAAATACCTCCCCCAACTACTTTTGTGTGGAATATGTTCTTCGACGAAGCCTCTTATAGGGAAGGTGTTGGTGCTAGAGTAGTTTTTGTATCACCTTGTCAAGAAGCCATATCTGTGTCATACAAGTTAGAGTTTGAAACTACTAATAATGTGGCAGCGTATGAAGCTCTTGCCTTGGGTTTAAGGGCTGCAAAGGACATGGGAATTGAAGAAATATCAATGTTTGGAGATTTCGAGTTAACTGTCCAGCAGATCAAGAGTATTTATCAGGCCAAACACCCTCGACTGTGATCATATAGAAATGAAGTGTGGGATCTGATTGATATTTTTTTCTCGGCTTTCAACATTTCATTTATTCTGAGATAAGAGAATGTCATGGCTACCTCTTTGGCTGTTTCGGCAAGCAATTTTCGAGTCCCTCTACCACCCAAGGTCAGATATGAAATAGAAGTAAAATATAAACCCTCCATACCTGACAATGTCAAGCATTGGAAGGTATTTGAGGATGATATTGAGATCAAGAGGTTCCTGGAAGATGTTGATGAATTTTTTGCATTACACATAGACCAGGATCATGATTCTCAAACTAACTCACATACTGATGTACTTTTAAGGAAAATTGCTAATCATCATATTGTGTAGTTGTCAAGCAATCAAATTCCAAAAGGACTAGTCCCTATGGAAATGATATTTGAAAATAATGATGTGGTAGTGAAATCTCAGAGGCCGTTTGAGGATGCTGATGTAACGGATTGAAATATTGGCACAGAGAAGGATCCAAAATTCGTCAAGTTGCCAAAATGCAGGGATGGAAAAACCTATTTCCTTTTTCAGCAGAGCATTAAGAGATGCAGAGATCAGATATGACATCATGGAGAAGCAGGAATATGCCTTGGTGAAATGTATTAAATCTTTCAGAGTCTATGTTTTGAATTAAATAATCATTGCCTATGTTCCTTCAGCTTCTATGAAGGACATTCTCATTCAACCCGACATAGATGGGAGAGGGAGCAAGTGGATTGCCAAAATCCTTGAATTTGATCTAGAAATAAAACCTACCAAGCTAGTTAAAGGTCAAGGTTTATCCAAGTTGTTGGTTGAATCTAATTGTAAATATTTTGGGGTTAAATTCATCAACACTTGCTCAGAAAACTAGTTGGTTTAAGCATTTTATAAAATTCCTCAGGACAGACCTCCATTAGCCAAATGCACCTAATACAAAGATATTATATATTTCATACAAGAGTTAAGGCCCCTTGACAATATGGGAAAGAGTAAGGCAAGAGATTTAAAACTCAAAGAAATTAGATAGTTCCTTATTAACCAGGTCTTGTATTGGAAGGACCCTTTAGGAGTGCTTTTGAGATGTTTAGACCCACAAGAGACCCAAAGGATTATGTTTGATTTTCATGGAAGCCTATGTTGGGGACACCATTTCTAGAAAACCATGGCCTACAAAATTATCAGGTGTGGATATTACTAGCCTTCTCTATTCAATGATGTTTGTATGATAATCAGATCTTACATCAAATGCCAAAAATTCTTTGGGAAGCAGCAACTCAAGCCTTTACCACTTAAGCCTGTAGTAGCTGTAAGACCTTTCCAACAATGGGGCCTTGACTTCAATGGGGAAATTCATCCTGCTTCAAGCGATCAACACAGGTGGATATTGAATGCAACATATTACTTCACCAAGTTGATAGAGGTTATCCCCACTAGGAACACTTCCCATAGGGTGATAACTGGTTTTCTGGAATATATTATGGTAAGGTTTGGTTGCCCGACCAGAATCGTCACTGACAATGTTGCATCCTTTAAGGATGAACCATTGATCAAGTTTTGTGAATAGTTTAGAATTGCATTGATCCACTCTTCCCCCTAATGCCCCCAAGGAAATGGATTAGTAGAATCCTCTAACAAAATCCTAGTAAATATCATCAAAATACTACTAGAGGATAACAAGAAGGCATGGGATTCAAAGATCAAATTTTCTCTGTGGGCTGATAGAGTAACAACAAAGCGGTCCTTAGGCATCTCTCATTTCCAGTGCGTATATGGGATTGAAGCAGTTTTTTCCTCTCAACTCGCCTTGCCTATGGTGACGTTCTTCCAAGACTGCCAGGAAGAGCCTGATGACATGATCAGGAGGATTCATCAGCTAATAGAAGTGCAACATACTATAGAGAAGATAACAAACAAAGCACATGACCGTCAGTGAAGGATCAAGACGGCCTTTGATAGGAAGAGAAGAAAGGAGGATTTCCAGCTGGGAGATCTCGTACTCAAACGGTATGCGCCTAAGCAGGAAAAAGGCATGCATAGTAAATTTGAATCCTTTTGGATCATCCCCTTCACGATCTCTGAGAGGTTCCCAAATAACACTTACAGGTTACAGAATTTGGAGGGAGACAAAATTTTTGGTGGCCCTCTAAATGGGCACTTCCTGAAATTGTTTTTTGTTTAAAGCCACAATCGACATCCCACCATTGTAAATACCATTTCTTTTTTATTTTATTTTTGATAGGAGACTCCACAACCCAACACTAAGGAACTAAAGCCACAAAAAGATTTCTTAGAGACTCAGAGGGAGGAATCTATCCCCCATGGAGCCTAATGTTAGAACATAAACTTGTCAGGGTCTTGTGAGTCTGTGTTTTCTACCTAGGTCTGTAATTTTACTTATTTCTCTCCTTTTGCAAGCTTGATCGTAAGTTTTCCTTTCGGATCATATTTTTCAACTGTTTGTCTTCACCCATTTGATATACTTGTTTTTCCTTAGCATCTTTCCTGAGAAATATCAGCCCCTAGCCTTCATGTTTTCGCTAAGGCCGATCACCCCTCTTTTGCCTCTGCCACTGATCCTTTTGTTTTCCCGATCCCTCAACGAGTCATCCGAGTAATTGTTCACAGGCCGCGGTCATGACCAACAAGCACAACACTTGAAGCGGTTTGATGTGGACTCAAATCAAGCAAGCGCGCAAGATCAGTTTTCGATTGAAAAAATCCACCAGGAAGAACAGATCGATGGTGGTTGGGTGATCGAGATCTTGCATTTTCATGAAATATAGTGTCATAGGTATGAAATCGTGAATTCCATCCTAGTTGTTGGTGCTACAAAGGACACATGGTGTGCAATAATTACTTCATGTTTTAGCAAGATGGAGCGGTCAAGAAGCAGAATCATCAGAACTCGCAAAACAAAAAATCATGCTAAGATCGTAGTCATTGATCAAAGAATAGAGATGGACCGTTGGATAATCTTTTTTCAATTTCGCGAGTTGGTAAAGTAAAAGGGAAGAGTTTTCAAGATTCATGAAGCATGATGTCCTGAAGTTTCGATGTCATCTGGGTCATCTGATCAAAGGGGACACGTGTCACCTGATTCGAGCATCACAATTTCATGACTCAGAGGTTTGAGTATAGAATGTAGCATGAGTTCACGAAATGTGAAATCACAACATGCATGAGATAATCACGAGGTCATGGACCGAGGTCATGTGGGGAAAGGAAAAGAGTTGTGCCAAGAAACAAAGTGCCCAAGTCAGTCTCCAAGAAATATCTACATGGCCTCGAGGTGCCAAAATTGACTCAAAGGAGTCTTGAGCTTGCCTGGAATATTCATGAGTGTCAGGTCTCGCCCTGATCCATATGAAATAAGTTAATGAAAACATGGAAGGTGGTTGAAACCTTGTTTCACCACATAAATGGAAAGCATGGAAAATCTGGCCGTGGAGGGAAGACTATCAGCCGAAAGTTCCCCTACTATGGATTGTATGATGAAGCCCATACTCATCTAATCTTGCATCTGACAGAAGAATACAATTGCAGCTTGACAGGAGAAAATGCAGAAAACAAGCCTTGAATGCAATAACTAGAGTGTGCTTCAGAAGGGAGCAAGTTGTTTTTGAGTATAAATACTCAGTTTTGATATTTTTTTTATGGTTGATAGTAGAGAAAAGATCCCAATTTGTAAATTTTTAATGAATACTCTGGTTCTCTGGTTATTCTTTGTAATCTGAGATTTCGCATTTAATGAAAGTCATATTTCTTTCTCCCTCTCGATTCCTTATGATACTGAAAGAGTTCATGG
The DNA here is from genome assembly GCA_010110895.2 of Picea sitchensis. Classification (NCBI taxonomy): domain Eukaryota; kingdom Viridiplantae; phylum Streptophyta; class Pinopsida; order Pinales; family Pinaceae; genus Picea; species Picea sitchensis. The sequence continues at coordinate 100,774 of SNQJ01S0022002.1, forward strand.
TTAACTGATTCACTTGATTTATTGCGACTGAATTATGATGAAAGTTTGATTATAGTGCTATTATAATTTCTTCCAGTTCCTTTGAAATTTTAATTCAAGAAGACCTTGTGTTTAAGTTTTTGTTCCTTAGGTTGTTGGAAAGGTTGATGTTCACGGAAGAACTCTACATTCTTCACTGAAGTATTCCTCCTACTCACCCTTACTAAAACCTACTGACTGAAGTTAAAGAACACCTCACCTTCTTGTGCATATCAGTCCAGTATTTTGAGTTAAGACGATATTTTCTTGAGATTGCGCCCATTTGACCTTTTTAATAACCAACCTGTGACATTAAATACTGATGGGTATCGGTCTTACCTCTTTATCAATCCAAAGGTGAATTCTGGTGCTAATATAATGTTACTTGTGGTACTAACAAAATTTAATCTCTCCTGGAAGGCTTCCCAAATCTCTGACAAATGTCACAAATATGACAGAATTCCTTAGCATATTTGTGGAGGGTAGGTCACCATAGTCATGTATGAAAAATATTTTGAGTTGTTTTCTTTCCTACATAGTAACATCCTACAACCCCTTCATGTGCCTATGGAAATATCATATGTGTTTCATTCTCTAATATGAAACATCATAAAATTTCATATGTGCATAACTTGTACAAATCTCTTGTTATTAACTGATGTTTTTCTCCCTTCACTACTGGCTACTTCTTCTACACAACTATAAACTCAGGTGGGGATACTCTTGTGCTCAAGAACTATAATATTTATGCAAAATAGTCATCTACCATCTGTACTGCAAATAATTGTGTGTCTGGTAGACTTCCATTCAAGTTTCCTTCATCTTCACCTGATAGTATGCATGATAAGTGATCTAGTCCTGGATTAAATTTCCCTGATTTCACGATCAACTCAAAGTCATATTCCTGGAACAACAATAGACATATGCATATTCTCCCCCCCAACACTGGCTTGATAACTAGGTATGTCATCACATAATGGTCTATATACATCTTAAAGTGAGATCTTGAAAGATAGTGTCTAAATTTCTACTAGGCATACACTGTTTCCAATCATTATCATTATGTCATAGTATAGTTTCTTTCTGTAGATGATAGATTCCTTCTTGCAAATGAAATCATATGGTCTAACTCTCCTTCACTTGGCTGAGACAAAACTATTCCCAATGCTATAGACAATGCATCCACATATACATGGAACTCCTTTTTCCAATCTGGAAACATGGATGATTTTAGGGGCTAAATTTCGCTCATGGGCTATTTTTCCATGATTTTTCCAAAAACGAGATTTGCTATTTTAAAAATGATTAGACCAAATTCTATAGGATAAAATTATTTTACCTTAAAAATCGCCAAAATTTTATAAAAACTATTAAAAATACATAGAATTTTTTTTATTTTTACAAAAAATATCTCCAAACACTTATAGTTGACATATCAAGGATTTCTTCAAATTCAATGAGATCTAGTACTACCTACACCTATCCAACATTAATCACAAAGTTTCAACATGATCTTTCAATAGAATAAATAAGTTCCAATCATCTAAGTATACTTATAAGAACTTATGGATGAACTCTTTCAAAACTACGACAACTACTCTATAAAATATTTTTGGTGCATTATTCAACCCAAATGGCATAACCGTGTACCGAAAACAACCCCAGTTTGTCACAAAGGTCATCTTATGTCTGTATTCTTGTGAAATATTGATCTAGTGGTATCTTGAGAATCTATCTGTAAAAGAATAATCCTCCTGACCCCCTACATTCTCCAACACTTCATCTGTAAAAAGGATATAAAACAACTTTCGCATATCTACAGAAATTCTAATTCCCCCTGTCTTCTTATCTTGAACTACCATTGGACTGATCCACTTTGATTCTTTAATAGGTTCTATAATTACATCTTCTAACATCCTCTCTATATATTCTTTTACCTTGTCCTTAGATGTCGGGTTAATTCTATATGGTCTTTGCTTCACAGGTTTAGCATTTGGCTTTAGTAGAATATTCATGTCTCTTAATTCCCCAACAATCCTTTTCATCTATGAGAACGTATCCAAAAACAGATCCTGTTATTCGTACAATAAGTCAACAATCATCTTGACTACCTCATTTCTCCAGTAGTCTCCTTTGTTCGTGAACTTGGGATTATATTTTGTACCAATGTTCACTTTTTGGGTTTTCAAAGACTTGGAATACACTGTAGATTCAAGTTGTGGTCATTCTACTACACGTTCTCCTTTACTTTCTAGTATCTGCAAATTCCTAGGGTATTCATCCTCCTCGTATTCTTGAGCAACATTACAATAGTATAGTATCTCCTCAATTGGTATTGATCGCATCAATTCTTTTGATGCAAAAATATTATTCTTGATAACCTGCAAGGCTGAATCAACCAAGGCATCATTATTTTTTAAACTGAACATTACATGTCTAGTCTTGACACTTCTTTTGGTACTGATCTCCATGTGGCAATACACTTTTAATATGTTTTGTAGGGAAACTTAATCGAATATGCTTCTACATAACATATTCATTCGCGGTACCAAACCTGATATGTAGTAACATTTTTCACTGTTGAGAATCTCTTATTCCATCCTTTTCTGTAGCCCACCATCTAGCTGGAGTCGCTTTCAGTGCAACAACTAGAGCTAATGAACTTTGTTGATATGATATTTTAAATTCAAATTATTTTATAAATGAAGCAACATCATTTAGTCCATTGTAACTTGGAGGTTCACATATCTCACTTATAATCCATCGTAACATGCAGGTAATTCAAGAACATTTCCTTATTGATACTTCATGCAATCGTTGTTTCCAATTCTTCAGAGCTTCTTCTGAGTCTAACGCACAAGAACTAATACTCTTCCAATTGAGTGCACCCTCAGTTGTAGGACTCACATAATAATTTATTCACGCAATCATTTTATATAGATTATCAAGTTATTTTCTCTTTGCTAGTTATACAAATATTATTCTTTTAGTGGGATTAAACGACACAACAAATTTCAAGTACTCTACTTAAAATACGCTTTTTCTCTTCTCTAGATAAATGATAGTCTGATTATCGAATGTTGAATCAATTCCCAATAGTGTTGGATAAGGTTTATTTCCATCTACTATTTTGATCACTTCAAAGTATGCTACACTTCACAATCCATCAATATTGACACTTACCCATGTTAACCTTCCAATTGGAACAATCTTATGTTGGTTCCTAATCTCATTTGGATAGGTGGGAAAATCAACTTCGGCTAACCCATCATCTCCCAAGTCTTCATTGGGATGACATTCACATCAGACCCCAGATCCAAAATAATATCGTCCATGTCGTAATATCCTATTTTTTCATTAAGTTGGAACTCACTATTCATTCTCTTTTTGCAATGCACCTAGTTGAATGCTCAGTGTGCAACATGCATTTCTTTCTCTTGTGCACAATGGTCAATCGTTGCATGCAAAATACTCAAAGTAGATTCATCCTTCATTAATTATAAACAACTTCTTAAAAATATTTTCAAAGTAGTTACCTTGTCAATGTGCTTCTTTGAATGGTCATAAACTAGAGGCATACAATATATCGATGGTCTATCATACAAAGGTGTCATGGTCAATATTGATTCTATCCATTTTCCTCCAACCAATTATTTTCTTGATTGTTGGTAGGTTTATTCTCTTTTCTAGGAACGAATAACATAGTAGGATTTGTGGATTTCCTTAGTCAATAGTGTATTATATTCCGTTGATTCGTTGCATCAACTAAGGTTCTCGTCCCTCCTCTTGTAACCGCTCATACTTTAGGTTTTTCATCACACTCCTCGGTTTCTATCATATGTACATTTGCGTTCATATTTTATTACCATTTTTCCATGAATTGTGGACAATACTCTCTTGCATGTTCTAGCGCTCTGCAATAAGTACACTTCATGCATGGGTTTAGATAGTCTCGCACCAAGTTTCCAGGATGATTACAATTATAACATACAATAGGTCATCTTCCTCTACTAATCCTCCTCTTCCACGACCTTTGAACCCTTCTCTTCCTCCTTGATTATAACCTCTTGGAGTATTATACTACATATATCCTCCTTCTGATTATTCTCCCTAAATACTATAAGCATATGCGATGCGTTGTCTCATATTATCAAATGCGTGACAATCCTTCTCTTCGTGTCCCACTCATTTACAAAAGTTTCAAAACAGGTTTCTCACTGTGCTCTAATATTTCTACATCAATGGGTAGTTATGAGGGTGGTGACCCATCGTATTTCAAATCTCACACCATATCCCTAATGGATTCCAAGCCCCCATATTCAAATATTGTGAAACATGGACATTCATTCTTATGACAATCTTTTGCTTTGCATGTAGTGAACCATACATTTTCATGTTTTTATTTTACTTTTGTAATTTCTTGTAATTAAATAGTCAGTGTGACCATTTGTGACTGATCTTGAGAAATCCTTGTGTTATTTTATCCTATGGGAGATGCTTCCAATTTCATATAAATTTCTATATCTTGTGACTACGTTGCAATCTTCTATTTTTTCAAACAGAAGCGTATATTCAGAAAAAATCCTACAATAAACCACTCCTTATGTTGTTCATTCAGAATCTGGAATATCAATCGATTCTTTAGTATCTTAAATCTTTGATCGTAATCCCACACTAACTCATTCACTATCTTCTTAATCTCCTTCAACTCTATAATGCACTACAACTTGAACTTAGGCTTCTAAAACTCTTTCAATAGAGCTTGTCTTACCTTCGCCCATCTTCTAGTATGTCCTGCGGGTGTAGTATTTTGATCTTTCATCTACCATAATAGTGCATGTTCTCTGAAGGTTGTTTTCAACTACGAAATATTCACATCATCATCATTGAAATTATTCACAACCCATATAGTTTCACAAATAAACAAATGTTGTTCTGGATCTTTTGTAACGCCCCCTTGAAAGAGATGCATTCTCAAAGTGGGATCTACTCCTCCCATCATGTTTTGTGTTATATTATTTCATGATACTACTAATTGATTCTGACTAAGTGTAATATTTCCACTACTTTGACAACTTTTACTATTATTTTTACTTCCTCCACTAACTATAATTGACAAAGATTCTGATCTTACCTCAGGTATTGGAAATGAACATGGGGCCGTGGGTTCAACATAGAGTTTGATCTGAGTGGGATCCTCTTCTACTGGACTAATTTGACGATATTTTCCTTTTGTGCACATAATTTCTTAGATATGGAGAATTTCACAAATGCCTCTTTCTTCAATATCATTGTGCCATCCCTCTCTCTCAGCCACCATCCTCTTCCTATTCGACTTAAATCTCTTACCACTATGAAATACCCCAATCACTTCTTCTATCGCACCTTCTTCATCTCTCGGTATCATCAAATCATTTGTTCCTTACTCATTCTTCCCTGCGACACTCAGACCATTCCCTGGTTAGCCCCCATTCCCGCTATGTGTACAAAGGCGCTTAGCTTCTAAGGAATTCATATTCCATTTTCATGACTCCCTTATCGCACAACAACATCTTAATCCAAGTAGATATTGACTTTAAGTATCTTCCATGTGGACCCTTCCATAATTCTCTTTCATAACTATACAACGGATTACAATCTATAGCAAATTCCATAACATAACCTCCCAACAAACTATCAATCTAGGAATAATTTTAAGGATCAAAATTTGTATTAAAATGTAGAAACATGGGCTAATTTTACTAGTCCTTAATATGCAAAAAGTAAAATGTTTGGGGATAGTTCTAAGGATTTTATATACTTTCTATAAAATTTTGGTGATTTTTTACGTAAAATAATTTTATTATATTGAATTTGGGTGAATCATTTTTAGAAAAAATTGAAATTAGCAAATTGTTTTTTGGGAAAAACCATGGAAAATTGGCTCATTTGATAAATTTAGCCCCTATAATCATCTATGTTAATCTAGACAGTAATAACGTACTCGTGATACCTTATTGCTTATAGTATTGACTTGTTGAATTAAATCAAGAGTCCAATTTATTGGAACCTCGGTGTGATATCTTCTGATTTGTTCAACAAATATCTGAATCCACCCTGCTAAAACCTTCAGGAAATCAAGAAAGAAAATTTCATGTAAATATGTAAACACATACCTTTGTAACCATTCTTCTACGCTAATATGTGGGTTATGATTATGATCTACTACAAACTTGATCTCTTTTGTATTCAACCATTCTTCGATCTTTTCCTTAGTCAGCCTCCACATTCCCCTCATTCACATATATTTGTCTTGACAATGGAACCATTTGTTTGTGCATAGTTGGCAGACCGTGGGTTCAACATTAAATCACCAACAAAACCCTAAAGATTTCGACCCTTTCGACATCACCTGAAAGCAGGTGAAGTCTCAGCTAAGGTACCTATGGGGACTACAAGAACTATGTTTCCGTAGTCATTGGGGAATATGAGGCATTCCTACTAACCAATTACTTACCATTCATTCATATATCCTATGCATGAAATCATAACAACATACCGCCATATGAGGTATTCATCCTACTTAACCATTCAACTGGTGTGCAAAGTCGTCAGACACATACTCATATTAACTATTAGCATCCATTACATGTGCACAATAAATAGAACAAACCAACAAATCATGACAACAAACACATCAAAACACAAGAATTTAACATGGTTCACCAAAAAATGGGCTACATCTACAACAACTGGCTTCTTATATTATTGATTCATCTTTAGTTCTTACAATATGTGTGCACTATTCTCATACAATAATCCTTAGTTAAAACCCAAACCTTCCCATGTCATGCTATGTTGCAGTGAACACATACCTCTCGACTGATTTTCGACTTAGCTCATACTAATAAACTCAACAAAACAACCACTCGAATATTCAACACCCGAACAACGAAATAACAAAGAGAAACTACTCAATCCTCTAACTCTCAACAACGACCCACCTCTACCCCAAAAAACCATTACATATTTATAGTATTACATTAGGGCTTAGCCCGTTACAATGTGGACGAAATGTCCCAAAACTTTTAACTAACTTCCTCCTTTTGTGCATTGACTCCTGAAATGTCTTCCATGTGCACTTCTCCTTTGCTAATTTGTCACGCGATCGCTCCTGCATGATTTCCAAAACTTACCCAAAATGACCTGCTCCAACAAGGCTCTATCCACACTCCAACCACTCTTGATCCCACCTACTATTTGGATGGATATTTATATGCAATTCATTGTTGGCTTGCCAAAATCAAACAATATGACCCTCATCATGGTGGTAGTAGATTGTCTATCCAAATACGTTCATTTATATGCTCTTCAACAATCATTTACCAAAACAAAAGAGGCTCAAATATTTATGGATATTATTTTTAAACTCCATGGCATTCCTCATTCTATTGTCTTTGAATGTGATCCAACATTCACCAACAATTTTTTGAAAGAATTGTTCTTACTCCAACTAACTTAATTGCATCTCAGTACAACCTATCATCCATAGATTGATGGAAAAATTGAAGTTGTGAACAAGAGTTTGGAAACATATTTGTGGTGTTTTTCATCCGACCAAAAAAATCAGTGGGCATAGGGGTTACCACTTTATGAATGGTGCTACAAAACCTCTTATCATATTGGCACTTGCATGACCCCATTTGAAGCGATCTATGGGAAAAATCCATGACCATCAGTTCTCTCATACATGTCTGGTGTCTCTAAGGTTTAAGAGGTTGAAAAAAATCTTACAATTTTCATTTCCATTATTTGTACCCTCAAAGAAATTTTTGTCATGGATTAGAATCAAATAAAGGAACAAGTAGATCAGGGACGTTCAAAATTCCAATTTGTTGAAGGGGACTACGTGTTTTTGTTTTTGCAACCTTATAAGAAAACTTCAATCACAGTTGAATATTGTCAGAAACTGTCCCCCAAATTTTATGGTGCTTATAAAATTCTCAAGTGAGTGGGGCCCATGTCTTACCAATTGGCTCTTCCTAATCACTCTAAGTTCCATCTTGTGTTTCATGTATTGTGCTTAAAGAAAGTGATTTGAACAAAGAAAAAAACCCAAACCAATTGTTACACATTATTTTCTTCACCCATATGACCGTTAATGATGTAAACCTATCTTTTGTCTTCAGAGTGATCAGTGGCCTGAATTCTTGAGGAAATAAGGGAGAAGAAATTTACCTGAGAGATGAAATCATATTTTCCTTTGTAAAAACCCTAGTAAGGAGGATCGTCACACCCTGTCCATTTCTAGGGGTTCGACGATCCCGGATCGTCGCATGATGTACTAAAATTGGCCTATGATGTTGTCACAGTATGCTAAGTTCTAGGGGTGTGACGATTTTTGTATGTGGGAAAAATGAGCATCTTGTTGATGCTTCGAGAAGGAGAAGATTTTATGGTGAGGTGGCCTCCGATTGGTTTGGATATTACTCTATTTTATGATTTAGTGGGATCATCCTAACCTCCTCACCTTATCCTCTTCAACTTATAAGAGGAGAGGAGCTCTCATGGAGAAAGTTAGCTTGGGCTTGGTAGCTTGGATTTAGTTGTTTTGTAGCTTGGAGATTTTGGAGCTTGTATGTTGTCTTTGAGCTTTACTTTGTTAAGATATATTGTTGATCTCAGAATCCATGGAGAAAGAAGTGTGTGGGAATCAAGGAACTGTTGGAAGGGACCTTATGACATCAAGGCATCGGTTGTATTCTCCTTTTCATATGTCTTATAAAAAAATATATTTCTTTCCCATAAAATTGTTCGTATTTTATTGTATGACTCCTTGATCACATACATAGGTTTTGTTGAGTATACGTTGTTACTTTCACTTTGTTGTCTTGTGTCCTTTTATAGGTTCAACATCCCATAAGCCTTGGAATGGAGCGAGGATGACACTAGAGAGGACAAATGATATTTAAAAGGTATGTCATTTATCTCTTGTTAGTTAGTATGATTGATAATTAAAACTTAGCAAAACTTTTATATTCTGTCTTGTTTTGTTCTAGTTTCATGGTGAAACTAGAGAGATTTGTTATGTGTGGGTGCTTGAACCAGGGTGTAAGTCCATTAAGTAGGTCATCAACGAAAATTTTCATCCTTCTCTATCTCATCCCCTTCTTACATTGTTCCCGTGATGTTGGATTTCATCACCAAATAGTGTGTTCATCGTGAGAAGGTTTTGTTTGCTTGCTTGCTTACTATATTTTTAGCGCGTGTTCTTTGTTTTCCCTTACAGGCCTTTAGTTTGATCTATGTTTAATGGTGTCAGTTCCTAGAACGAACAATGAGGCAACCCCTTCTACGAGGGATCCTTTTTGTTTTCTTCTTACGGAAACGATGGTCCTCCTTAAATCGCTACTTTGAGCCTTCCACGTATCACAATTGGATTACCATTATAGTTTTTTTCCACTTTGGTAATCCTGAATGTAGCAAGTGCTTCAGTTATATTCACTTCCCCCCAAGAACATCAACCTCATATTGAACCTTCACCTTCTTCACTAGTAAGATATTCTTTACTTTCTCCACTTGAAAGGTCTTCTTTCGTTTCATCTTCTTCGCCGAGTGAAATCTCTGAAGTCGGTAACTCAGTGGATAAGAAGAAGAATAAAAGGAGGAATAAGAAAAAGAAAAATAAGAAAGGTTCTAAACCTCCAACCACTGTTGGACATATTGTAAAACCACCAGTTACTAATAATTGTGATGGGAATCTTGATGATTCCAAGATCACCCAAACAACCTGTAAACCCAAGTACCCTTACAGGATTTGTAAGGGTTTCCATCTTATTAAGGATTTCCCTGGTATATCCAAGGTTATAGAAGCATGGTATGCACACCCTCACCATCCCATGTCATCGGCCTTTGAACAACATGTTGATGACCTCCCATCAACTAGTCAAGATGTTGTTGGGAAGAAGAAAAGTATATTCAAGTTCCCGTGTATGTTATGCAAAGGGAGTCATCAAACTCACCTTTTCTCACATATGGATGAAGCCTCAAAATTACTAGAAGACATAACTATTTCCCAACCTCAACTTCCAGCTTCTTATCACAAGCTTACTCTCAATCCACCTATAGTTGATGGAATGATCAATCTGGTCCCTTCGTCGGTGAGTCCGATTGATCAGGTAGTTGATCTGGTCATGTCCTTCATTGAACCAGTTGATAAAGTGGTTGATCTAATTTCATCCTCAGTCGATCCCACTCTCCCGTTAAAGAGTCCAACCCAAGCGGTCAATCCATTTCCACCCGTTCAAACCATTCTTCCCTTGGAGAATGAAACCCAACTGGTCGATTTGATGTCATTATCAGTTGATCCTACTCTCCCACTAGAGAGTAAACCTGAGATTGCTCATGTTTTTCTTGTTGATACAGACACTACCATGTTGGGGGGAATTCCTCCTTCTCCCGTGGAACCCCCTGATCCAAGTAATGAAGATATCCTTTTTGATTGGGGTGCACTAACTAGACCTCATCTTCCCTCTCACAGTCCTTTCAAGATTACAGTACAGGTTTGTGGTTGGGATGTTCCTCAGAAACAGATAGACAAAGGTGCGTATGTTATTATTTTTTCCTCTATTGCTTGGAAAGATTTGGGTTATCCTCAGCTTGTGCGAGTTATGCAGAATCTATTATCTTTTAACAGAAGAACCAGTCACCCTTTAGGAGTCCTTCCTCTGTTTCCTATAACTTTGGGATGGAAAACTATCTTTATTGATGTTATGGTAGTCCAAGACCCCTTGGATTTCGATTTACTCCTTGGGCGATATTATGTCTATGAAATGAAAGATATCATGTCCACTCTTTTTTGTGTGATATATTTCCCTCATGATGGAATAATTTTGACTATTGATGAAATTTCATTCATTGGCCCTGACTTGACCATCAACTCGATGACCTCCCTAAATGATTCTTGTATCCAGACGGTATCACCCCCACCACAGGTCAATTATGTGGCATTGTTTCCCATGACTTTGGCTACCGATAGAGATGAGCCTCTCACTATAATATCACTCCCTTATGTCTTGGATCTATTAGTTGACATGGTGATCTTTTCGGTGGGGCTATTGGGGACTGACCTCATTACCCCCATCACGGTCCTCGACATGTGTTCCTTCCATAGTGTGTTTCTTCCATCGAGTGAAGATCTCTTGGATGCCATGACCGAGTTTTGTCCCTTGACATGGTTTCCTTCCAGAACATTGTCCTCTTGGAAGCCATGATCAAGAAGAGAGATTTGAGCATGGTTTTATGATTTCAAGCTCATTAAAAAATTAAACTAGCTTTGAGCATGGTTTTATGATTTCAAGCTCATTAAAAAATGAAACCGGCTTTGAGCATGGTTTTATGATTTAAAGTTCATTAAAAAATGAAACCATATTTGAGCATGGTTTTATGATTTCATTCTCATTGAAAAATGAAACCAGCTTTGAGAATGATTTTATGATTTCAATGTCATTAAAAAATGAAACCAGCCTTGAGGATAGTTTTTGTGTCTCTATGAATACCTCGTTAAAAAATGAAACATAGGCTGTGAGGATAGTTTTTTTTGTCTCTGTAGCAGCCTCATTAAAAAATGAAACAAATATTACAAGAACAGTTCATGTTTCTATGCCAAGCTTGCTAAAAAATGAAACAAAGGTCCAAGGTTTGAACTTGGATTCTCAAGCATAGTTCATGTTCCTATGTCAAGATCGTTAAACAATGAAATATTTTCCCCCCTCTATGTTTGATTCAAGTCCTTCATCTAGTATTTGAAGCTTCATTTCATTCTCCTTTGTAGTTGGACGAAATGAAGCTTGGGAGGAAATGATTACAACCTCTAGACTTCATGTTGAAGTTAAGTTGCTAGCTTCTTAAGATGGGGGATAAGTACCAACCATCCCTAGATTATGCATTGGGAAGTCACAAACATAGTTTTCATGTGGTTCAAGCTTGTGTAAAAATGAAACCACCTACCTCAAGCATAGTTTCCTCTTGTTCAATCTTGTGTAAAAATGAAACCAGGACCAAGCATGTTTTTTCCTGTGGTTCAAGCTTGTGTAAAAATGAAACCACCTACCTCAAGCATAGTTTCCTCTAGTTCAAGCTTGTGTAAAAATGAAACCAGGTCCAAGCATAGTTTTGGCTAGTTTTAAGCTTGTGTAAAAAATAAAATCTATCCCAAGCATAGTTTTGTTTTGTTTTAAGCTTGCATAAAAATGAAAACAATCCCGAGCTGAGTATTTGTTCTTTCTCATGCTCGTAAATACCTGAGAATGTAACCGAGTAAAATTTTATCACTTTTCTGGACACCTAAAGGTTATACGAAAAAGGAACCCACTGAAGTTCTCTTTAATCTCTTTTTAGTCTCTCTAAACATGAAAATATTGTTGAGCGATCTTGTTCTTTTCACGCTCATTAAAGTATTTGAAGAAACCGTTTGTTGAGTGGTAGTTTATCTCTTTTTCGGTCTCTCTAGAAAACCCACTTGTCTCTTGATAATACTCCTTTATAATATTACAAATTGGTCTATGATCCCTGTTGTTGATTCAGTGCTTCCAAGATAGTTGTCATGTCGTCAATATGTTGAAAGAGAAATTCAACCTGTAAATCCTTCTATTGCATCAGCCATTTCTACAATCCTTAAGAATTCTATTGCGTCAGCCATCCCTGAGTCAGTCCTAAATCACTGGTTACTATGATCTACTTCAAATCTTGTTACCTATTTCGTCTCATTGATGGGGGATACATTAAGGCCCTCTTATGATGACTCTTTTCCTATCGACTTCAACTCATTATCCAGGAATTAGACTTACAAAGTATTTGGTACCATGGAACTTGCATGCCTTAATGGCAAGTTTCCTCTCTTTTGACATTGGGTTTTCATTATTGAGCCCTGGTCAAAAGATTTTTCCGAGTGTTCGACCTCAACTTATTGATTCACATTCGTTGGGTTGTACTACTGTACCTTGGGAGTCATTGACATTAATAGTGATTTCCCTCGCACTTGTTAATGGTATTCACTAATTACCGTTAATCAAGTGATTTCTACCATGTTCGACTTCAGCACATGTATTCACATGGATAGATGTGTACTATAGTGTGGTGGAGATGAAGACCCTGAATCATTTCTAACATATTTAGGTTGCCTTGGAGTATATTCATATTGTCCTATTGCATATATCCACATTGTATGTCTCATGTCTATGTTCAAATTTGAGTCTTTAATGCATAGATCCACAATGTATTTTTGGTGGATATGTTCAGATTTGAGTCATAATGGCATGGATCCACAGTGTATGTTTGGTGGCCATGACCTATCTTACTTGACATGGATCATTGCATGTTGGCATTTATGCTTTGAGTTATTTGTATTCTGAGTATGGGAATGCCTACCTCAATGATGATATATTATTTTATTGTATTTCCTTTTTTATGCAGGTTTCCGACCGACGTGTTCCTTGTTCCCTACACACACTCGACAAACTATTTCAGCTATCACTCTGTTCTAACTTCATATGTTGGGGGGATATCTGTTAAACATTATTTTTGTCACCCATATGACCGTTAATGATCTAAACCTATCTGTTGTCTTTAGAGGGATCAGTGGCCTGAATTCTTGAGGAAAGAAGGGAGAAGAACTTTACCTGAGAGATGAAATCATATTTTCCTTTGTAAAAACCCTAGTAAGGAGGATTGTCGAACCCTATCCAGTTCTAGGGGTGCGACGATCATGGATCGTCTCATGTTGTACTAAACCTGACCTACAACATTGTCGCACTCTACTCAGTTCTTGGGGTGCGACAATTTTCATAAATGGGAAAAATGAGCATCTTCTTGATGCTTCTAGAAGGAGAAGATTATATGGTGAGGTGGTCTCCGATTGGTTTGGATCTTACTCGCTTTTCTGATTTAGTGGGATCATCCTAACCTCCTCACCTTATCCTCTTCATATTATAAAAGGATAAGAGCTCTCATGGAGAAAGTTAGCTTGGGCGTGGTAGCTTGGATTTAGTTGTTTTGTATCTTGGAGTTTTTGGAGTTTGTATGTTGGCTTTGAGCTTTTCTTTGTCAATATAGATTGTTGATCTCAGAATCCATGGAGTAAGAAGTGTGTGGGAAGCAAGAAACTGTTGGAAGGGACCTTATGACATCAAGGCATCGGTTGTATTCTACTTTTCATATTTCTAATACAACAATATATTTCTTTCCCATAAAATTGTCCTTATTTTATTGTATGACTCCTTGATCACATAGATAGCTTTTTTTGAGTATATGTTGTTTCTTTCACTTCGTTGGATTCTGTATTTTTACAAGTTCAACATCCCATAAGCCTTGGAACATAGAGAGGATGACACTAGAGAGGACAAACGACATGTAAAAGGTATGTCATTTATCTCTTGTTAGTTAGTATGCTTGATAATTAAAACTTAGGGAAATTTTTATATTTTGTCTTTTTTTGTTCTAGTTTCATGGTGAAACTAGGGAGATTTGTTTGTGTCCACACTTATGGATTAATCCGATAACACTAGCCTACCAAAGTTGGATGAATAAGTATCCATTTAGTTGCAGCTAGAAGTTGTCTTGGACAAATGAGAGCATCATATCCATTAGCTCAACATCAAGGAAGTCTTAGTTTAGTGGAAGGATAAACCACCAGAAGATGCCACTTGGGAACTCGCTACCATTTTGCACCAATTTCCTCATCTCAAGCCTCGAGGACAAGATTTTTTTTCAAGGGGGAGGGCATGTTAGGGACATAACATCCCTAACCCATTAAGTAGGTAGAATAATATGTTTTATATGTAATAAATGATAACATTAGTAAATAATCCCTATATAATAGTATTAACAACTCAAATGTAAGAAGACTTAATAGAAGTTTCCACTTCTAGAAATATCTTCCTCTAGAACGTTCTCTAGAATATAGGATTAGTGTAAATAGAAGTAGAAGGCATGGGGAAGCCTCTTCTTGAGAATTATTGTAATAGATCTCTACTCTCATGGAGGTTTCACCCTCAAAGAGGCAAGTGAACTTGGATTTCTATCAATAAATATATCACTTTTTGTGTTGTGGTTCTCTATATTTTTTTGTTCCACTAATATTTGTTGCAATATTTCTATTTATGCTTATTATAATACATCTAGTATATAACACAGCCACATAAACAAACTTATTATGGACCAACATGGAACCAGAAGGGGCACCACTCAAGAAATATATGGTGGACTACCAACACTGTAGGAAAATATTAGAGAAGAGAAACAACCCTATTGCACCAAAAGAGTGACAAGAATCAAAATCAAGGTAGAAAAGTAGCAGTTGGACATCATGTTCATATTCTATTAGGATGGATGGATGCTCGTACTTAGTACCAATTGGATACATTACTTAGCCAATCATATTGTATGGTTTCTTCCCATGTTTTGGGGACGAAATATTCAAATGGGGATGTAATGTAGTATACCTAGGGAGGTACCCAAGGGGAATAATAATAGTTAGATAGATATGTATTGTTATGTATGGAGACTAATTTTAGTAAGTAAGGACCATTTAATATTGTGAGCACAATAAAGGTGAGAAGTTTTACCAAAAGGTTCCACCTACTAGAATATTCCTTCTCTAGAATGTTCCTAGGAGAAGGAGAATGATATATAAAGAAGAGTAAGCAATGTGTTAGAGCATAGTGAAGAATATTGTGAATGTATCAATAATTTCTTTTGTTTATTGTTGAAGTTAAGGATCGATCTTCCATATTTTATATTCAGATCTAAATAACATAACACTTATGACCAATAATTGTTTTTTGTTTTATTTCTTGGAAGCATGTGTGGCCATTAAATTGAAGTTTATGAGTTGCATTGTATAAGAAGACTGGTCTTAATTTTGGCTGTGATTCAAATGGACTGTAGATCTATAATGATTTCAAGGTTTCACTCTTAGAGAAAACACCCGAACCCCATTTCCAACAATGGATTCTAAATATCTATAAACAAGTAAAATGTCGAGCCAATTTACTTTGAATAGGATATTATACCTTACATTTTTTTTAACATGCAGTTCAAAAATTTCACAAATAATTAGATGTCTAGAGTTCAATAAGATCACAAATATTTGGATGTCTCTCAAGCAATATTTGGAAGGATTTACCAAAAACAACCTAGACTATGGGAAGTTCGAGGAACGAGGATTATTCCCCTCCTATATTTTTCAAGAACATCTTGATCTCCTACTTATTTTTAATATGACCCATCATACTAAAGTGTGATGAAAATGGTAAGACACATATTTTCTAATCTACCATAAGATCCCATGTATATGATGAATCCATGATGTTTATTAACAAATATTTATACTATTTTATTGGATAAAATTCAATGCATAAAATATAATCAGTATGCTATGTTCTTAATAAATAGTTGTAAGTATTTTTGGAATAAAGTTATAAATTACTATTAATTAGTTAAGGTTGTGTGAAAGATAATAATGGTCTCTTATGATGTGTTAGTGACAATGGAAACATGGAAGAAAAAAAATATGTTAACTTGGAGGGATTATTCAAGATACTTTTACAATGAATTTTAATATGGTGTAAAAATATGAAATGTAGGTAATTGAATTAGATTTATGAATATATAAATTGTATTTATATAAATTATGAATAGCAATATGAAATTTGATTTTTTCTAACAATGGTATGCTATATTTCAAACAAAATATAAGGTATATGTCTTTGTTAATGCAGGTGTTTATTACCTTAGCAATGGAATTTCCTTAACACAATTGTGTCATTGTAGAGAACCCATTGTTCTAGTGCAATGTATTTTTTTCAATATTTATAATATTAAATTTATATAATAATAATAATAAAATCAACAACAACAAAAGGAACAATAATCTAATTTTAAGGTCATGGACAAGCCAGACACCAAATTGGTGTATGAGACCCCCTTGTTTAAGGGGTTGAAAGTCAATATATCTTTGAAATTACAATTCCTTCCATTAGTGAAGGTTACAAAGGTCTTAAAATTATCAAACATTATTTTTTAGATTGTATGTCTCATTGTCTTCTAGTGCAACATATAAATTATTTTAAAAATGGTTAAGATGATAAAAAGTTATAGAAAAATAAAAGAGGTATGAATTTTAGGATTTTGCTATATGTCAAGACAAAAATCAATTAAAAATATCAAAGTGTATTAATTTTTATTTATAAATTATATATTTGGAATCTACATAGTCAAATCTATATGTGACTATAGTTTCATGGACAACCGATTTGTGTAGCCTATAGAAAAATAACATAAAAAAGTAGAGATATTGAGAGGTATTCATAAAAATGAATTTGTTTATGTATTTGCAGACCAAACCAGTAGGTTTTTCATCCTTAACCTAAATATGAGGCAACCAACTCAACAAACAATTATGGTAGAGTTTTCATACCTACCCCTCAAAAAAGTTTAAATGGAACTAACATGCACGTGATCCTAGGAAAGTGTGTTTTCTCTAGGAATGCACATTCATTATTGGAAGGCATGCAAACTCTTATTCCTAAGTTTCCATATCTATCTATCNTCTCCTTACATCCCTCTTTTCCTCTCTTTTTACCTCTCTCCCCCTATCTCTCTCTAACTCTGCATGATAATATCCTCTTCATTTGGGTCTTACCCCTCACCACTCTTTCCTCTCTTCTTTATTTCTCCATTGAAACCATCACTTAGAGACTCTCAAAGTAGGGCTAACAAAAACAAATTCACTAGTTGAAGAATAGAAGGGGCTAAAATTGAGATCCAATATTGGCTTCCAAATATCACAGAAATATCCCCCAAAATTGTGAAAAGAAAGAGAAAGATACCAACCTTGAGAAGAAAGAAAAATATAGATTCTTCACTCTAATTTGGATAATAAAATTGATAGATCCATCGTTGTACCTCTATTCCACATAAATATGGCTCGTGTGTGTGGATTAATCAATTATTAGTACACATTCCCACCTGGTTTGTACTACATTCTTTTATCGGTCATTGTATTCATATACGTTATTTACTAAAATATATTAATCTATACAAACCCACAGTACAAAATACAATCTTCCCTTCAATAAAATATATTAAGGTGTACCTCTTCCCCCTTTTCCTCTCTTCTACCACACCCTCATACCCACCTCCCCTTTTCTCACCTATCGCCCCCTCTTCTCACCCATCCACCTTTGTAACACATGCCCTCTCTCTCTCTCTCTCGCTCTCTCTTTATATATATATATATATATATATCACTATTTTTCACCTTCTCCACTTCTATCCCTCATCCTCTCTCTCTCTGCTCCCTCTATCACTCAGGCACTCCCTTCTCTTCCCCCTCTACCACTCTCTTCCTCTCCCTCCTCTCTCTCTTTCCCTCTCTACCTCTCCCTCCCAGTATCTCTCCTTCCATATCTCTCTCTCTATATATATGCCCCTCTTTCTCTCCCTCCCTCTATACCCCCCTCTCTACACTTTTGTTTTTGTGGTGTACTTTGAAGGCATTTGTTTTTTGACTCTTAAAAATGAAAATGACGATGACAAGAGCATGTGATGGAAAATTTAGTTATCAAAATACAAATTAAATAAATATGAATTCTTACATTTGGGAGGAATCATAAGATACAAAATATGTAGAATGATTACGAGAGTAGGGAAGAAAGAAGAGGAGTGTTGGTTTGTTGGGTTGTGACAATAGAGATGAATGGTGGAAAAACATTTAAGGGGCAAGAGAAGAGGGTTTATATTTAATTTGTTGTCTTCTCTCTCTCTCTCTGCCCCTCTTTCTCTCTCCCTCTCTCTAGCCCCCTCTACCCCCCTCTACCAATCTCTCCCTCTCTCCCTCTCTTCCTATAA
>SNQJ01S0022002.1:121847-145322 GCA_010110895.2 Picea sitchensis
CTCTGTGTGTTGTTGATATTATGCTGTTGCATATTTGCTTCTCTTTATGCTTACCTTTTATATGCTGCATATGTGATCTCATATCAGGTTTGAAACCTGAGGGAATGAGGAAATAAGTTCCAATTGTTTCACTGTTGAACCAGGAGATTCCTGCATAGAGTGCAGTCGAATTCCTCCGCATAGAGTGCGTCGAGGAGGTTCAGTAGTGAAGTCTTTATTCTCATATCCAGGGTTGTGTTTTGTTATTTGAACCGTGCAGGCGAGTGCAGTTTGGACGTGAAGGCTCGGTAGCAAGTCTGAGAAAAGGGAAGGCCAGGATCACGGTAGTTGTGAGTCCCAGCGTCTGGGAAGACTTCAACACTTTGACGGTTGTTGAATGTGGGCACAGACAGCGTGCTTAAGTCTCTAAAGGATGCAGTGACAATTCAGCTCAGGATGGATAGTTCCTTGTTCATATTGTAGGAACAGGCCTGGGGAAGATTCGAACCAAGGGAAAGCTTGGAAGCCGGAGGATTCACTAGAGGAAGAGAATCAACGACTTGGAAATTCTAGGAGGAATCGCGAAGTCCTGTGGATCGTCGGACCTGGGAGAAGTAGTGAAGGGTTAACCCTCGAGAGCAGGTAGAACCCGTTGGCCATCGGGTATCGGCATATCGGGGTTGGTGAGTGCAAGCATTGCATGCACGTCGAAATCGCGAGTTGTGATTTCCCGATTTACTCGGAGCTGTCGATCATCGGAGGGACAGGTGGCACGAGATCCTGGGGAGTTGGGACTTGGCACTTCAGCGTTTTCAAGGTCGAAGGGAGCACGGAGGAACTGCGAATCCCCGAGTTGCGACGGGTCCCACGGAGACGGAGTGGAGGACGAAATGTGGCGTCGCACATCGACGTTCGGGGTTTTGAAAGGTGAGTAAATAGCCACCTTTCATCTGCCGATTTCCCGATAGGGAACTCCCCGATACACAGGAGTGTTGACCGTTGACATCGGGGATCGGGATTCGGAGGTTCATATTGCACGGAAGGTGCACCCAAGGTTCGCGAGTCCGCGAAACTCGATTTCCCGACTAGTGAAGGGGGAGATCGTTGAGAAGAGCACTGTGGGTAAAAGATTCTCGAGGGAGTCAGAAGAGTTGTTAACTCTTCGGGCCACGGCGTTGAAGGTCTTGGTGAGAGAGACGGTGCCATCGAGGGCAGGTTTCTATCACCTAACACTTGGTTTCACTTTGTATTTTCCTTTTCCTGTCTGGACCCACGAGCCAACCCCTAGAATTCACTAATGTCAAAGTAGTTGACATGGTGACCCAACATAATCTCTTCCCATAATTTCCTAAGGAAATATAGAGGCACCTCCCTATTGTTGCAGAGAGATTTTCCAAATACCATAAACCACCTATCTATACAATTATTCTTAAATTGTTGGTGGATGCAACAATCCATACAAATTCATGTCTTTGTGACTGGTGGTTGTAGTCTAGTTCTAGGATCAATGAAAAATGACACAAATTCTTGTTTTGTAATGTTCAAATGTCTCGCTTGGTTTTTGTCTATGTCAGTCCTATAATATTCATACATCCTAGCCCTGTAATGAGAAAAAATTGTTAATTTCCCATGGGCACTTGCAATGGATGATACAATGTTGTCCAAGGAAGTAGCTAATGACAATCGAGTGGGCTCTCTAGTACTTTGTAAATCTTTGAAAATATATCTAAGACAAATCAACCCTTCATCAATTTGCATACTTACATTTGTTGTTGTGGATTGGGGTTCGATGTGCTTTCCTGTGGTTGTGTCACATTTTCTTTTTCTCTAGGTTATATGTTAATTATTATGCTACAATTTAATAATGGAATTTATATAAATTAGGTTTGTTTTTAAAATTAACTTCCAAAATCATAAAAACATGAAATTAAATAGTTTAGGAACTTTAAAAAACATGAAATTGCATGAGAATAAATACCTAGAATACCTTGGAGGCTCATCTTCAGATCCCAGGGCATCAATTCTCTCAATGATCTATAAAATGCACTGCGTGGTTGGTAGAATGGAAAAAAAAAGGGCCAAGAGACCTTTTAATCAGGCCCAACATGAATGTGCAAGCATTCCTAGATCACCAGGAACACATGTATGTTCTTAAGAACGTGCACATGTTCTTTCCTGAGTGTACTCCCACTCACCTTGTTTCCACTTTTTTGTCCATCAACTTCGTGCTAACACCCTTAACTCTTTTTTTTTTGGATATAACGAAATATGTTAAATTATTATTATCTAAATAATAATTTGAAATAATAATAAGTCCCTTAAATACCATCAACAAATTTTATTATAGATAATTTGATTTTCCTAAAATACAAAACCATTTCAATTTAAAAAATTTCTTATAAATAAAATACCTAAATTCTAAAAAAAACTCTCAACTTAAAAATAAATATATAAATAACTAATGATATTATAATACTTGTAATTTGGTTCTACTTATAATATTATACATGCAATTTAAACAACAAAAAGTTGTGATTTCATTCTTTTTTATGTTGTTGGATTCCGAGGAGAATGGAAAAAACGTAGAATAGTTAAACAATGCCTATTTTCCGTAGTTTATATGTGCTACGCTTTTTTATTTTTCGAACATATTTTCTGGGGGTATTTTCCCGAAATCCGGCGAGATATTTTTGGATATGTAGATTTGAGTGGTTATATCTGTATAATTTGAGTGCTCCAAGGTTTTTTCAACACATTGAATACATTTCTTCATTCATAAATGCAATTTAAACAACATAAAGTTGTGATTTCTTGGAGATTTATGTTGTCGGATTCCGACGAGGAGGGAAACACATAAACCAATTAGAAAATTCCTATTTTCCATAGTCTAAATGTGCTACATTTTTGTGTTTTTTTTAATCATATTTTCCAGGGATATTTGCCTGAAATCCGGTGAGATATTGTTAGATCTGGAGATTTGAGTGGTTAAATCTATATAATCTAAGTCCTCTAGGGGTTTTTCAGCACACTAAATCAATTTTTGCATTCAAAAATGCAAGTTAAACAACATAAAGTTGTGATTTCATGCAGATTTGTGTTGTTGGATTTCCGCGAGGAGGGAAAAAACGTAGAACAATTAGACAATGCCTATTTTTCATAGTCTAAATGTGCTATGTTTTTTCCCTTTTCCAGGAATATTTTCTAGAGATCTGGCAATACATTGTTGGATCTATAGGTTTGAGTGGTTAAATATGTATAGTCTGAGTGCTCTAGGGTTTTTTCATCATGTTGGATCCATTTATGCATTCATAAATTCAATTTAAATAGCATAAAGTTGTAATTTCATGCATATTTATGTTGTTTGATTCTGGTGAGGAGGGAAAAAACTTAGAATAGTTAGACAAAACCTATTTTCCATAGTCTAAATGTGCTACATTTTTTCCCTTTTTTGCGCACATTTTCCAGGGATATTTTCTCAAAATCCGATGAGATATTGTTGGATCTGTAGATTTGAGTGGTTAAATCTTTATAATCCGAGTGCTCTAGGGATTTTTCATCACGCGAAATCCATTTATGCATTAATAAAAGCAATTTAAGCAACACAAAGTTGTCATTTCTTGTAGATTTATGTTGTCGAATTCCAGTGAGGAGAGAAAAAATGTATAACAACTAGACAACGGCTATTTTCCATAGTCTAAATGTGCTACATTTTTCCTTTTCTTGGGATATTTTCCCTAAATCTGGCGAGATATTGTTGGATCTGTAGATTTGAGTGGTTAGATTTGTATAATCTGAGTGTTGTAGGGGTTTTTCTGCTCTATTTCTGCATTATGAAATGCAATTTAAACAACAAAAAGTTGTTATTTCATGTAGATTTACGATGTTGGATTCTGATGAGGAGGGAAAAAATGTAGAACAATTAGACAACGCCTATTTGTCATAGTCTAATTGTGCTACATTTTTTCCTTTTTGGGGCATATTTTTTGAGGATATTTTCCCGAAATCCAGTGAGACATTGTTGCATCTGTAGATTTGAGTGGTTAAATTTGTATAATCTGAGTGCTCTAGGGGTTTTTCAGCACATTGAATCCATTTATGCATTCATAAATGCAATTTAAAGAACATAAAGTTGTGATTTTGTGCATATTTATGTGGTCAGATTATTGTGAGGAAGGAAAAAACGTGGAACAATTAGACAATGCATATTTTCCATAGTCTAAATGTGCTACGTTTTTCCCTTTTCTGAGCATATTTTTGGGGGATATTTTCCAGAAATCCGACGATATATTGTTGGATCTATAGATTTGAGTGGTTAAATATGTATAATCTAGCTGCTCTAAGGGTTTTTCACTACACTGAATCCATTTATGCATTCAAAAATGCAATTTATACAACATAAAATCCTGCTTTTGTGCAGATTTATGTTGTTGGATTCTGACGAGAAGGGAAAAATGTGGAACAATTAGACAACGCATATTTTTTGTAGTCTAGATGTGCTACGTTTTCTCCCTTTTCCAAGGATAATTTCCCAAAATTCGACGAGATATTGTTGGATCTATAGATTTGAGTGGTTAAATCTATATAATTCGAATGTACTAGGGGTTTTTCAGCATGCTGAATCCATTTCTACATTCAGAAATGCAATATACACAATAAAAAGTTGTGATTTCGTGCTAAACTATGCTGTCGGATTACGATGATGAGAGAAAAAATGTATAACAGTTAGACAATGCCTATTTTCCATAGTCTAAATGTGCTACATTTTTTCCTTTTTTTGGGGCATAATTTTCGGGGATATTTTCCCAAAATCTAGTGAGATATTGTTGGATCTGTAGATTTGAGTTGTTAAATATGTATAAAATAAGTACTCTAGGGTTTTTTCAACACGCCGAGTCCATTTCTACATTCAGATAAAATGCAATTGAAACAACATAAAGTTGTGATTTCATGAAAATTTATGTTGTGGAATTCCGAGGAGGAGGGAAAAATGTAGAATAGTTAGACAACACCTTTGTAGTTTACCCATATCTAATGTAAGTGTTTAGAAAAATTATAAAATATCATATAATAATAATAATAATCTATTTTTAAGGTAAATGTTTAGAAAACCTACAAAATATCATATTATAATAATAATAATTTATTTTTAAGGTTCCAGTCAAACCAGACACCAAATTGGTGTATGAGATCCCCTTATTTGTGGGACAAGAGAAAATTGTGTGAGAAAAAATCAATTATCTTAATAGATATGTCAAAATTTATATAATTATACTATAAATCAAAGGCGATATCCATCGAAAATGTTGTCTCGTGGTGCCTCAATCCAAAGGTTCCAAACTGTGTACATTTGAGAACATGTTGAGGATGGTGGATCTAAAGCCTCATGATTGAAAACTCAAAGAAAATTGTCTAAAATTAACCCGACATAGGTGGAATTAAATGCATCCACAACCTGAAATGCATAAATCCATGATGTCATCTCAAACATTCACTAAATATCTTCCTAGTGTAATCTGAGATAATTCTAATTATTAATAGATATGTCAAAATATCACCCTAATGTGTAATCAACATAAAATGATCTACCTTGTATTAATGTGCTTGGTTCTCTTGTGAAACATATGATTCTTGGACAACGCGATGGAGGAGTTGTTATCACAGGAAACTATATTTGGTTCATGTTGTTCCTGCAACAAATATTTTAACATTCTTCTCATCCAAACATCTTGACAAAATGCACTTGTAGCTGTGACATAGTCATTTTCAGCTCATGAAAGAGTCACAATGGGTTTCTTCCTTGATTCCCATGACACTATACCTGTTCCAAAATGAAATGTGTACCTAGTGGTACTTTTCCTATCATCAATGTTGCCTCCACAATCACTATCAGTGTATCTTATAAGTCTGAAATATTCTAAATTAGAATACAAAATGCCAAAATCTTTTCTTCCATTCACATATCTCAGAATTTTGTTACCTTCCTTCCAATGGGATTCTTTTGGATTTTCCATGAACCTTTAAATCAAGCTCGCTCCATACATAATATCAGGCCTTGTTGTTGTCATATACATAAGGCTTCCTACCAGCCTTTTAAAAAGAGTGGGATCCACTTTAGATCCAAATCTTCCTTGCTTAACTTCAATCCTAATATGATAGGTGTTGGGGCTACTTTGGAATTTATCATGTTGAATCTTTTCAAAATTTCATGCACATATTTAGATTGTGAAATAAAAATACCATATTTGGATTGGCGAACTTAAATGCCCAAAAAATATCTCATACGCCCCAAATCATTCATTCCAAACTCATCCTTCATGATTGGCTTAAATTATTCTATGCCAACATGACCTATAAAAATCAAATCATCTACATATAAGAAAACAATTAACACATTACATTGTTGATTTTCTTTGATGTACAAATTTTCCTCACAATTACTTCTTTGAAATCCATTATGAATGATATAGGAATCTATGCGACTATACCAAGATCTCGGACCTTGCTTTAATCCATACATTTCCTTCTTTAATGTGTATACTTTTTTTTCTTGTCTTGGAATCTCATAGCCTTGTGGTTGTTCCACATATACTTCTTCCTCTAAATGTCGATTAAAAAATGTTGACGTTACATCCATTTGATAAACATTCCATTTATTATTCACAACAATATCCAACACATTTCCGATTGTGTCCATGCGCGCAAGTGGTGCAAATGTTTCATTGAAATCTATTCCAGATTGTTGTGTTAAACCCATTTCAACTAACCTTGCCTAGTACTTCTGCACATTTCCATCTGCATTTTTCTTAATTTTATAGATCCACTTAACACTTATCACATCCTTGTCCTCAGTTACATCAACCAATTTCTTAGTTTTATAGATGCATTCAATTTCTTCATCCATGGATTATGCCCATACATCATCTTTGATAGCTTCTTCAAAAGTTAATGGATCATCTATTTGTGAAAACAGAGAAAATACCGAAAAAGAATTTGTTGTATCAACATTGTATATGTCATGCAGACTTATTGTCTTTCTTGGTAACAGACTTTCTAATGTTGGATCTAGAGATGTAGAACTACTAGAACTGCTTGTTGGAGTTTTTTGTTCTCTAGGTGTGGACCGTGCACCTACAAATCTCACTGGAGTGGTTTGTGCTATGATTTGTGCCGCAGTTCTAAAAGTGGAAGGAATTTCCCTCTGAATTATGATTGGTGCTTAAACCAGTTCTTCTTCCATGTCATCATGCGTGATACCATCAATAATTTTAACTATCCTTTCTATGCTTCCATCCGATGCTTCATTCTCCACAAATTGAGCATTGTGACTAATTATGACTTTTCTTGCAATAATATCATACAACTTGTATTCTTTTGTATCTTAAGAATACCGAACAGATATACATTTATGTCCTTTGTTATCTAAATTCTTTCTCATCTCATATGGAACATGTGGGTAAGTGACACAACCAAAAAATTTCAAGTGTGCAACATTATGCTTCATACCTGTCCAGGCTTCTTGAGGAACTTTATTTTTCACACTCTTTGTGAGACACTTGTTCATGATATACATTGTAGTTTCTACTACCTCATCCCAATACTCATTTGAATATTGTTTGCATACCAACATACTGTGTGGCATCTCCATGATTGTTCAATTCTTCCTCTCCGTGACACCATTCCATTGTGGTGTATACCGCGCAATGAATTGCTTATGAATGCCATGAACTTTACAAAAGTTCTGAAAATATCTTGAAACATATTCACCGCCTCTGTCAATTCTTAGAACCTTGATGTAATAACCACTTTTTTTCTCCACAAGTGATTTGAACTACTGAAAACAACCAAATGCATCACATCTATGTTTTTGAAATTAAATCCATGTTTTTCTTGAGAAATCATCAATAAATGTAAGAAAATAGGTGTTTCCACCTATAGATGGTGCTTGCATTAGTCCACAAATATATGAATGTATAATTTCCAGTGGAGCATTTCCTCTATATGACTTGCCAATTGAAAATGACTGTCTATGTTTCTTTCCAAAGATGCATCCGTCACATATTCTTTCTGGTTTTTCAATCAATGGAAAACCTTTCACCATATTCTTTGTATGTAGTAGCTTCAAACCTCGAAAGTTTAATTTTCCAAATCTGAAATGCCACAACTAGGAATCATCTTTCACTTGAGATTGGAATGCTTCCTACAACTCTACGCCATTGTCTTCTTCTTTCTTGAAACCGCATGCACTACATTGTTCTTCTTTGATACAATGCACACTTACCTCTTCTCGTTCTGCTTTGAATGTTGTCTCAGAGTGCACATCTTTTACTTCATAGACAACTTGCGTTGTTTTTCTCTTCATGGATGGATTCAATGTCAATGGAAAAATTGTGTTGCTTGTCATCTGAATTCTTGTAATAAGTTGATTGCTTGGACATTTTTCCAAAATCACAAAGTGATTATCTTCCATGTAGATTCTATACCCTTTTTTTAATAGTTTTCATGTGCTCATCAAATTATGTTTTAGGCCAGCAACATAATATACATCAGGCATATCCTTTTTCTCCCATGTTTAGTTAAAATGTTAATATTGTCTTTACCCAAAATAGTGACTTGGATATCTATTCCAAGTGTAACTTTAGTTTGGACTTACTTATCCACACTAGAAAATAGTTCTAACTTTCCTATCATGTGATTACTGCAGCCCGATTCTAAATACCATATGTCACATGAATTTTCTTGAGAAAAATTACATTCAACTGGGGAAATTATAGACATCTCTTTAGTGCGCACCATAAACATAGGACTAGAGGGAGTATTTTCATTGTTTGACTGATATCATCCTTGCTTGTTCTGATTATACTGTCTTTTCCTGCATTCATATGAATAATTTCCATACTGTTTACAGTAATGGAACTGAATCTTTGATTTATCAAATATCTGACCACTTGACTGACTGGTATTTTGATTTTGACCTCTAGCACCAGTATTTGTAGGACTGTTTTTGTGTCCACCTCTAGAAGAACTCCTTCCTCTGCCTCTATAGTTTTCTCTCCCCATTCCTCTTCCACGAATTATAGATGACTGTGCATAAAATGCATTTTCTAATGACATATTTGACCTATTTAATCTGTGTTCATGATTAATGAGGGAGGCTTGCATTTTATCTAGACTAAAATGACTTGGGTCTTTGTTCTCTTCAAAAGTCACAACAAGAGGATAAAATTTAGGAGGAAAACTACTGAGTACATTCTCAACAACCTTTCTATCCTCTATGATTTCTCCATGACACTTGATCTGATTTATCAGACCAATAACATGAGTGTAAAAATATTATATTGAATCTGAGTCTTTCATTAACAAAGCTTCAAAATCTCTTCTAATAATTTGTAATTTTGAAGTCTTGACTTTGTCCATACTGTTGGGTATGTGTTATATCCTTTTCATGTGTATGTGTGGGTGCGTCAGATTCGACAATTGTGTCCGATGATCCCTCTTGTATTGCTCTTTGTGTCATGTGCACCAGACACTTCCTAGGTGGGCCCCAGGGGGGGGGGAGTATGCCCCCCCCTAGTTATGTGTAGCATTCGGGGCAATGCCTTGAAATGTTTTTTTGGGCATTTTTTCTATTTTAGTAGATTTTTCTATTTTTAACGGTTTTCTAAATTAATCCCAGATTAAGGGATTAGGGTATTGGTATCTATGAAATACCTAAAAATAGTGTACATATATTGTATGGTGAATGGTGAAATTAATACAATGAAGTGTTTAAAGGTTTTCTCCCGGTTAAGGGTTTCCAGTATAAATCTCTATGTACTATGTGTATGAGCCATTGATTAATTTATATTTTTATTAAGAATCTATATGCATTGCTTTACTTCACAGGTTTAAAACTTACATGTGGTATCAGAGCTCATTTTTGGCTTCATAGGGACGCCTTTGTTGTTAAGGGTTTGGTTCAGTCTTGATAGATCAAGTTTATCTTGGGTCTATGATAAACCTGGGTTTAGTGGGAGATTTTGCAGTGGTGATTCGAATGTAGAAAGAGGAATGGCAAGCTCTTCTAGAATCGAGATAGAGAAATTCAATGGTAAAAACTTTGAGCTATGGAAGCTCAAGATGGAGGACCTTCTTGTAGACAAAGAACAATGGATCGATGTGGATCCTATTACACAACCTACCGGTACACAACCTACTAGCACACAGTTGACTGGTACACAACCTACCAATACACAAACTACTAGTACACCACCTACTAGTATGTCGAAATAATATTGGGAGAAGTTGGACAAAAACACAAGGAGTACTATTCGACTCTTCCTGGCAAATTCAGTGATGTTGAATGTCTCGGGAGAATCTACAACTAAGGAACTATGGGATAAGTTAGGGAATTTGTATCAATCAAAGTCCCTGGTAAAAAAGTTGTTTCTTCAAAAGAAGTTGTACCATCTTAGGATGGAAGATGGAGATTATGTGACAGAACATCTAAATTCCTTTAATACTCTAGTAAGTCAACTTATCTCTGTTAATATTGTGATTGTAGAAGATAAGTGTATTACTTTGTTATGTTCTTTGCGAGACTCTTGGGATAATCTGGTTGTAGCAATTGGTAGTACCACTCAATCTACATTGAAGTATGAGGATGTAGTTGCATCCTTGCTATCTGAAGAGATGAGGCAAAAAAGCATGGATGGTCATAGCACAAATGCTTTATCTGTAAGAGGTCGTACCCAAGAAAGGAATCCTGGTAAGTCTTCAGGGGGGAGATCTAAATCTACAGGTAGATCAAAGTCTCCAAGAAAATATTTGAGCAAATGCTAGAAGTGTGGTAAAACAAGGCATTATAAGAAAGATTGCAAGTCTAAGAAGGTTGATAAACCAAAGGGATCTGATAGTACCTCCTCCACAGAGGAGAAAACCTCCACTGAAGAAGGAGGTGATGTTTACCTGGCATCTACAGGTACACATGCTGACCGTGATGTGTCGTTGATCGACTCAGGTGCATCATACCATATGACTCCTCATAGAGAGTGGTTCTATGAATATGAAAAATACGATGATGGTGATGTATTCCTAGGAGATGAATCGATAACCAAAATCATGGGATGTGGAAGGGTTAAGTTGTCGCTAAAAGATGGAAGGATTAGAACTCTCCCTGGGTTTTTTCACATTCCAAAACTAGCCAAGAGCCTAATATCTATAAGCAAGATGGATGATGCAAGAGTGGATACTGTATTGGGAAAGGCACTTGCAAGATGGTACAAGGAGAAATGGTGTTGATGAGGGGAGTTCGGTGTGGAAATCTATACAAGCTGTTAGAAAGAACTTATACTAATGGGTGTAACAGTTTTGTTGTCCCTGAGAAGACAAATAAAGAAGACAAGACTAATAATGTCCCTGGAAAGAAGACCATGCCGTGGCATCAAAGACTGGGGCATATTGGAGAAAAGGGCCTTCAAACACTACACCGTAAAGGCATGGTTTAAGGTATGTCTAATTGCACTCTGGATTTATATTTCTATGAACATTGCATATATGGTAAATAGAATTGAGTAAGATTCCCATCTGGTGCTACAAGAGCAAAGGGGATCTTAGAGTTGATACACAGTGATGTGTTTGGACCTGTGCCTCTTCCATCAGTAGGTAAATCTGTGTATTATGTTTCATTCATAGATGATTTCTCAAGGAACGAATGGATTTATTTTCTTAGAAAGAAATCTGAGGTATTTGATAAATTTAAAGAGTTTAAGGCTCTAGTAGAAAATCAGACAGAGAATAAAATAAAGGTATTGAGGACAGATAATGGTGGAGAATTATGTGGAAATGAATTTGAATATTTCTGTAAGAAGTGTGGTATAGCAAGGCAGAAGACTACTCCATACACACCTCAATAGAATAGAATTGTAGAAAGGATGAACATGACATTGATGGAAAAAATAAGGAGCATGCTCAACGATGTCGAGTTAGAACATGAAT
The DNA here is from genome assembly GCA_010110895.2 of Picea sitchensis. Taxonomy (NCBI): domain Eukaryota; kingdom Viridiplantae; phylum Streptophyta; class Pinopsida; order Pinales; family Pinaceae; genus Picea; species Picea sitchensis. The sequence continues at coordinate 133,800 of SNQJ01S0022002.1, forward strand.
TATGGGAAGAGGTAGTGGGTACATCATGTTACCTGGTTAATCGATCACCCTCATTAGCGTTGGATGATAAAACTCCAAACAAGGTATGGACTATAAAGAAACCATCTCTTGAACATCTTAGAGTGTTTGGTTGTGATGCTTATGTACATGTTCCAAAGGAAAATAGGAGTATGATTGATAAAAAAGTTGAAAAGGTATCTTTATTGGTTATAAATATGGTGTAAAAGGTTATAATATTTGGAACCAAAAAACCAAGAAGACTATTTACAGTCGAGATGTTGTTTTCAGACATGTAAAAGATGTTTCCAAACAGGAATTCCTACCAAGGCCAGAAGAACCTAAGAAAATAGAGTTGGAGTTGGATGATGAAAAATTTGAATCATCTGAAGAAGATGAAGCAAAATAAGAAGAACCTCATACCCCAGTATTGAGGAGATCAGTGAGGGAAAGAAGGAAACCAGAAAGGTATAGTCCACCTCATTTCCATTCCATTTTTTCCTTATCTATTACTGATGATGATCCCAGAATTGTCAGGGAACAATGAATTCAGAGGATATTAAATTCTAGAAGAAGGCCATGGTTGAAGAAATGGATGACTTGGATAAGAATGAGGCATGGGATATAGTTGAGTTTCCAGCTGGAAGAAAATCTGTTGGTAGAAAATGGTTGTTTAAGAAAAATTTTAATGCAAAAGGAAAAGTGGAGAAATAGAAAGCTCGGTTAGTAGAAAAAGGTTATTCCCAGGTAGATGGAATTGACTTTGGTGATATTTTTTCTCCTGTTGCTAATTTAACTTATATTAGATTTATTTTATCTATTTATGCTTCTTTTGATCTTGAAGTGGAACAGATGGATGTGAAGACAACATTCCTAGATGGGGATCTAGAAGAAGAAATCTACATGAAGCAACCAGAAGGATTTGTAGTGAAGGGAAAGAAAGAATTGGTATGTAAACTAAAGAAGTCACTATATGGTTTGAAGCAATCACCTAGGATGTGGTACCAAAAGTTTGACACATACATCCTTGGATTCGGATTTGTGAGAAGCAAGGATGATCACTGTGCATATTCCAAGCAGGTTGGTAATCACTTCATTTATGTAGTGTTGTATGTTGATGACATGTTGCTGGTAGGAAATAACATGGATGTTATGAAGGAGGTAAAATCACAACTATCCTCCAAATTTGACATGAAGGATCTCAGTGCTGCTAACTTCATTCTGGGAATGGAGATTAAAAGAGATGGTGCAAAGAGGAAACTATGGTTGAATCAGAGAAAATATGTTGAGACGATATTGCAGAGGTTTAATATGCATGGAAGTAAGTCGATCAAGGTTCCTATTCCTATAGGTGTAAAGTTATATGTAGATCAATGTCCCAAGACACAGGAAGAAGAAGAGGACATGTCCCATGTTCTGTATGCCAGTTCAGCTGGCAGTTTGATGTATGCAATGGTCTATACTAGACCAGATATTGCACATGCAGTGGGAATTTTGAGCAAGTATATGTCAAAACCAGGGAAGGAGCATTGCACAACAGTAAAGAGGGTCTTCGGGTATCTTCGTCGAACTACCATTTATGGATTGTGCTACCAAGGAAGACCAGGATTGGACAGAGTGGTGGACATACATGGATTTGTTGATGCATACTAGGATAGAGATGTCAATCGCAGAAGATATAGAAGTGGGTATGTGTTAAACCTATTTGGAGGAGAAATCAGTTGGATGAGAAAAAGACAGGTTGTAGTGTAATTCTCAACTATAGAAGTTGAATACATGGCAGGCACTCATGCAAGCAAGAAAACAGTATGGTTATAGAGATTGTGTTCAAGTATTGGGTTGGTACAACAAGAAGTAAGATTAGATTGTGACAGTCATAGTGCAATATTCCTAGAAAATAAACCAGCTTATCATTCGAAGACAAAGCATATTGATGTTTAGTATCACTTTGTGACATACATGGTTGAATAAAAGAAGATGTTTCTAGGAAAGGTTGACACTTTGAAGAATGTTACAGATTCATTGACAAAGTTTGTGAGCACAGAAATGTTCTCCTGGTGTAGAGTAACAATGGGTTTTGTTGCCCTGTATTGTTGACTATATAATCCTTTGGACCCCTAGATGCAAAGAAAACAACAAGTGGGAGAATGTTGGGTATGCGTTATATTATTTTTATGTGTGTGTGTGGGTGCATCAGATTCGACAACTGCCTCTGAAGATCCCTCTAGTAGTGATATTTGTGTCATGTGCATTGGACGGTTCTTAAGGGGGTTCCAGGGGGGAAATGTATGGCGCCCCCCTGGTTATGCGCAGCGTTCAGGGCAACACCCCAAATTTCTTTTTTCGGCGGTTTTTCTATTTTAGCGGATTTTGCTATTTTTAGCAGTTTTCTAAATTAATCTTGGATTAAGGGATTAGAGTTTTGGTATCTACGGAATACCTAAAAACATTTTATATATATTGTATGGTGAATGGTGAATTTAATACAATGAAGCATTGGAATTTTTCTCCCAGTTAAGGGTTTCTAGTATAAATCTTTGTGTACTATGTGTATGAGCCATTGATTAATTTATGTTTTTCTTAAGAATCTATATGCATTGTTTTACTTCACAGGTTTAAAACTTACACATACCTTTATCAGAAGTTTGTAATACGTCCCATGCTTCTTTGGCTTTCTTTGATGATGCTACTCTTGGGAGTATGATCTCATGCATGGCTTGATGTATGTAAAACATTGTCTTTCCATCCTTCTTCCTTTGATATTTCAAGGCATCCTTCTCAGCTTGTGTGAGGACATTGTATGTTTCATGATCTGTTGGTTCCACGTAGCCATTTTCAAATATCTTTGATACGTATTGAACTTGAAATAACGCTTTCATGGTCAAGGACCATAATTCATAATTTTTACCTGTAAAAGTGGGAGGTTTCATATTTGAAGTAAAAGCCATCATTTCACCTTACAACAGATTTGTTTCTCTTTGAAACTTATCTTGAAACCTACTCTGATACCATATCACAATTCTAAAGAGCACAGACAAACTCTGTGCAACACAGTTGCAAAGACCGCGAAGTTAAATTCTTTGTCGCTAAGATTTCAAGATTTACCGCACAGTTTCAATACTGTGTTGTATACTGCGCGCTATGATGATAATACTTAATAAAATATTTTTTGAAATAAAATTAAATCAATGCTACTCAAGAACATAAGATCACATATATACTTTCAGTGAAGATTAAAAAACTGATAAACCTTACTTAAGCTTGCAAAGAAACAAACAGAATGTATTTTCAGAATTCTTGAACATAACAAAACTCAGAAATACTCATCAATTAAAAAAATACTTGATATATTACCAACTTCGATACTCCACACGGTTACAAAATTCAAAAACTATGCAGAGCTTCGTCTCCAACAAATTTTGCATAATTTCAGAAACAAAGCTTCTGCTCTCAGATTTCTCTAACTTCCTTCACAACTGTTTCTAATTCTAACTATCAACTATCTCTTAACTCTATCTCTTTGTGTGTGTCGACTCTTTACATACTCAGAAATATATAGAGTAAGAATCAGACTTCATGTAGAAGTAATCTGACTCAAACATTCAAACATTTAAGATGACAATATATTCGACTGACTCTATCGACATAACAGAGCTTGAGAAAGATAAAATATTGGTTCATTTAATAATGCTCCTACTAACACTCGTGCTCATCATGTATGATTGAGTAACATATCTTCTTATCGTGAGAGAGAGAGAGAGAGAGAGAGAGAGAGAGAGAGAGAGAGGATGTAAGTGTAAATCTCACTACTTATAATTAATATTTCCAACATTTTTTCTATGAAATTTGTCTAAAATATGATTCAAAATTTAGAAAATTTTAGATTTCAATCATTGAGATTACATATTTATGGTACTCTATATTTTTTAATTTTGAAAGGACTAAATGAATTTAGGCATTAAAAAAAGTGATTTACACAATCTAAAATTGTAATTTAGCTAACAATTATATTAACACATTGATTATATTACTAGCAGAGCCCCAAACTCGTGGTTGGTGAACGTCGAAAGGTTTCGACTGGCCCATAAAATGAAATGCTAATCACTCTGATGTGGAAATTAGCTAGCCACTATAGTAAATTTTAAATATGATGAAGTAAATGTAAAAAAATAAACATGTAAACGAATGCCTTTATAATAGTGAGGAAGTTAACGGTTGAAATCACACCCATTGATTTATTGGGACGACTAAGAATATTCAATCAATATTTAATCTTGTCCATACAAAATTGAATAAGATCTAAAAAACTATTAAATATGCCCATTTTCAATAGCTATATGTCTTTGGGTGTAAACATAATGATGCATCCCCCCCCCCATACGGTCTACCTCGGCAGGGTCTGTTGACCTCCCGGTCACAGGATTGTCTCAGTTCTCGAGTCGAATTGGTTCTTTAGCTCCCAAATGGAACCTTCAATCAATCAAATCCATAGGTACTTTATAAAACTCTGCCTGTGCGTCTAAGCACCAAGCGCGAGCCTCTCCTCCATGCAACCACGGGCTGTGACCGCACGCCTACACAAAGGAGCGTCGTGATTTTCCATGTCGGGGCTTTGCGTCACCCGAATCTCTTCCATAGAAATACCAGGTCCCAAAATCCCAACAAGGGTCTAGTGCATGCTAGCCCCTCCCTTATTCCCTAACCATATGATCCTTCACTATGACCTAGGGTCAACTCTTTCGAGCGCGTCGAGATTTCTCATATCGGGAATTTTCAATGAGAATCACCTCTATCCTCCCAACTCCTGAAATTTCAATGCTTCATATCTGATGAATTAGATCCTTCCTCGATCAACGGTACTGACTATGTCAGTATTTTGCATATCGCGACTTCTGAATAGTTATTTCTTTCACACTCTCGATTCCTAAAATTGTCATGTGTTAGATCAATGATCCTCATTGTCTCGCGATCCAATGGTCCAATTTCCTCCTTCACGTAGTCAGTACTTCGTGACTCGAGAATTTGGGATGGTTCTCTCCTTTGAACCTCTAACTCCTGAAATGTCGAAATGTTGATGCTTCAGATCGACGACCGACAACCTGAATCAATCTAGTGGCTCAGAGTCTTTTCGCGACTTCACATTTTGCGAGTTTCACAAACTCCACCCTTTGACTTCCTTCCACAATAAGTCAACGAAATGTTGCCTGCTCACCACGCATCCTTTCCGATGGACAATCAGGATGATTTCGTGAACTCTCCTTTCGCGAGTTTGTTCCTCTGCTCCCTTCTAATCTCCTGGTATTCGATTCCACGAACACCCTCGATCTGCTGCCACTTGTCCTCTGATGATGGACGGTTCCGATTATTTTAGAACTTTGGGACTTTGATGAGTCCACTCTCCTTCATACAAAAGGATTAAACCTCGCGTGTTTTCCTCCGGATCCAACGTAGTTGGTGCTCCATGCTAAAATCTGATCTCTTCCCTTGCGCGTTCTTCGCTATCTGGACATAAGGTTCAACGATATAGATTTCCCTCTGCTCGATCTAATGACAACTGTGTTCCTCTTCCTAGGCTTCTGCACCTTTCTTCCAGACTTGGAAGTTTTATCCACTTTCAAAGGTTTCAACCCTTTGTTCTCCTAACGAATCCTTCTTTGAGATCTCGTCAACACTAGTGGAAAGTGTTATATCTTCTGAGCTTCTATCCTTAATATGTTTTCTACCTCCCATGCATACCTTGCATTCTTGGGATTTTGAATAACTCAGTTCGAAGGATTTTTATGGAAATAAAATGCTTCTCGCCCACCTGGCGTTATCCTGCGCTGGTTCTTCAAAGCTTTCTAGCTTCTTGAAGTTGTGCACACCTTGCACCTGGTCTAAGTTTCTCTGAATCAATCCTAGACTTAGTCGACACACTCCTTACATTCGAGATGCACACCTTGCATACCAGTATCAGAGGAGAAACAATTGAAACTCAACCAATTTCGTCACGAACTCATACAATTAATTTCTCAACCACTCATACATGAAAATAATTGTAACAAATGATGCACATAGAATAAAATTCATTCAATCATACATGAAATGAACTTGGTCCAAGGATTTGGGAAAATTTCTATCTTCTCTATTCATCCATGAAAAACAAAATACATAGTGTTTTCAGCTATTTTACTCTTCTCTACTCATCTCTCTATTATGTCTTTTACATTCTCTTTTGTTCTACCTCTTTGTTACAATACAAAAAATGAAAGAAAAACTATCTAAGGACTGGCTCTACAAGGTCTCTCGTCTTGTTTTTAAATCTATCATTTCAAATTCAAGGCTATTACCTACTCTGTCCTAATACAATAACTACTAGTTATTGCCAGATAGAGTCGACACTCCATATCTGCAATTTCTTACAGTCCTTCAAGATTTTACAAACAAGTTACATTTTTAAAATGTTGTTACAAAAATATGCCAACAACCGATTTAAATGCTGAAATTAATGTTCAATTTGAAATTATGTCATTGTTGAGATGTCATTCGTTCGCCTCCATGTGTGCTTTGTTGACTTTGAAGGCGAGGCTCCTGCATCATACTCCCCTGGTTAAATTTTTCATGGACTCATGTCCATGAGCTCCTGTACTATCTTTCCATGCATCAAAATATCAGGTTCTGTGACCCAACTTGTATCTTCCATTGGATTATATTTCCACTTCACTAAGTATTCAGGATATGTCTTCCACCTGGTTTTCTTTCCATACCTTTGTTCGATAATTTTATCCATCTGAGGTTTTTTTGATGTGGGAAATTGCTCTTCCCACTGAATTTATTTTTGATCATCTGATTCTCCTGCTTCATCTCTTTTGTAAGGATACAAGTCTGCAACATTGAATATCGACGATATCCCAACATTGTCTGGCAACTCAATCTCCTGCATGGTCCCGTCTTTTTCATCTTTAATTTGTTATATGTTCCCCTTGGAAAACTCTCTTTTCTCAAATGAGCTAAAACTTCATCTCCAACTTCAAATTGAACTTATTTTCTCCTTTGATCAATTATGCTCTTTCATTTATGACTGTTGTCCTATAGTTTCTCTCTGACTCTGTCATGGCGTTTCTGCATTTCTGTTGTAAAATTCTCTACTCCAGCACTTCTGAACTCATCTTGATTCAAATCTCTCAAATCTGTAATCCCTCTCGGCTGTATACCATACACAATTTCAAATGGACATTTTCATGTGATCCTATTCACTAAATTGTTGAATGAAAATTTTGCTTGTGCCAGAATCTGATCCCATTGTCGACCTTGCTCAATGACTAAACTTCTCAACAATTTTCCAAGACTCATGTTTACTACTTCAGTCTGTCCATTTTGAGGGTGATATGATGAATTAAAGGACAAGTTCATCCCCATCCTCTTCCATAGAGTCCTCCAAAAGTGTCCTATAAATTTGGTGTCTTTGTCTAAAACTATGCTCCTCGGCAATACATGTAGTCTTACTACTTCTCTGGAAAAAAAATTGGCGATGTGTGTGGCATCGCTTGTCTTATGGCATGGTATGAAATGTGCCATTTTTAGAATTTGTCTACCATGAAAAATATGGAATTGCTCCCTTTTTTAGCTCTAGGCAATCCCAAAACAAAATCCATATTGATTTCATCCCACAACTTCTCTGGAATTGGTAATGGCTGATACAAACCAATGTTTTGTTTTCTTCCTTTTGCATACTGACAAATTATGCATTTGTTCACAAACTTCTTCACTTTTGCTCTCATGATCGACCAATAATATGAATTATTCAGTTGTGCAAATTTCTTATCATGACCAAAGTGTCCAATTAAACCTCCACTATGTTTCTCTTTCAGTAGGTTATCTCTCATTGAGCACTTTGGAATACATAATTGGCTCCCCTTGAAAAATAATCCATCTTGAATCAAATATTCAGTCCATGGTCTTTTATCTCCCAATAAAGGATTGTTGCATGCCTCATAAGCTTATTTGAAATTTGCATCTTCTTTATGCATCTCCTTGAGGTGTTTGAACCCCAAAGTCTCCACTCGGAATTCCTATACAATCAAATTCCTCCTTCTCAAAGATCTGGGACTTTGTTAGTAGTTCCAGCAATGTGCTTAATAACAAAAGAAAAATTATGCATAAATTCTACCCATTTTGCATGTTTCTGATTCAACTTTTCTTGCCTAGTAATAAATTGCAAAGCATGATTATCATTGTACAAGACAAATTCCTTAGGAATTAGATAATGCCTCCATTTTTTCAAAGCTTGAATCACTACATAATTTTTTTTTTCATACGTGGAATACTTTTTCTTGGCGTCATTCATTTTCTCACTGAAATAAGCTATTGGTTTATTGTCCTGACTCAAGACTGCTACAATAGCTAATCCACTTGTGTCACATCTCACCTAAAATGTTTTTCCAAAATCTAGTAAGACCAGAATTGGCTGCTCTGTGATCTTCTCCTTCAACACTTTGAAACTTTTTTCATCTTTCTCTGTCCAATTGAAGGAATTGTGATTTTTCTTCACAGTGTCCAACATGGGTGCGCATATTCCACTGAAATTTTTGATGAATTTTCTATAAAAACTCGCTAATCCATGAAAACTTCTTACCTCAAATATGTTTCTCGGTGATGACCATTCTATGATTGCTCTTACTTTTTCTGGGTCCATCTTCAATTCATTTGAAGAGATTACGAAACCCAAATATATGATCTCCTTCTTCATAAAAGAACACTTCTTCAGATTTAACAACAATTTCTCTTACTCCAACCTTTCCATCACTGATGTCAAACACCTTACGTGTTCTTCCTTTGTCTTGTTGAAGATTAGTATGTCATCCAGATATACTATGACAAATTTTCCTATGAAGTCTTTCAACACTTCATTCATTAACCTTATAAATGTGCTTGGTGCATTTGTCAACCCAAACGACATGACCAACCATTCAAATAATCCTTCATTTGTCTTGAATTTTGTTTTCCATTCATCTCCCTCTCTCATTCTTATTTGATGATATCCACTCTTCAAGTCTATCTTGGAAAAATATCTTGCGCCACTCAGACAGTCCATACAATCATCCATCCTTGGTAAAGGAAACCTGTATCTAATGGTTATCTTGTTGATGGATCTAGAATCTGTACACATCCTCCATCCTCCATATTTCTTTGGACTTAACACAGTTGGTACTTCACATGGTCTTAGGCTTTCCCTGACTAACCCTTTATCCAACAATTCCTGGACTTTATTCTTGACTTCCTCATTCTCTCTAGGTGTCAACCTATAAGCTACTTTGTTTGTTAAACTAGCTCCTGGAATAAGGTCAATATGATGGCTTATGCTTCTAATGGGTGTCAATGAGTGTGGTAGCTCATCCGCGACTATATCAACAAAGTTTGCTAACAATTCCTCGATTTCTATAGGAAAATCTTCTACATAAGTATTTGTAAGGATAAATCTAATCTTCCTCACTATAGAAAACTACATTTCTTTCTCCTTCTTGACTTCTTTTAAGAGCTCCTTCCCACTCATGAGAAGTATGCTTGAACTATCTTCCCTCTTTTTCTCTTTGTCTTCTATGGGTAACATCATATGTGTTCTACCATTCTTTTCTAGGGTATATGTATTCTTTCTTCCATCGTGAATAAACTTTTTGTCATATTGCCACGACTTCCCCAATAAAACATGACATGCATCCATAGGAATTACATCACACAGTGTTTCATCTTTGTAACCTCCTATTTTAAATTCAACCTGGAAATTGTTGACTTACCATGACTTGATGTCCTTTATGCAACCACGATACCTTGTATGGATTTGGATGTGCAGTTGTCTTCAACTCCATCTTTTCCACCATCTTTGTGGATACTAGATTGTCAGTGCTCCCACTGTCTATGATTACTTTGCAAACTTTTTCTTTCGACTTGCAAGCAGTTTTGAACAGGCTTGTTCGTTGAACTGGTTCCTCTAGTTCCTTTTTTGGTTTAACAAGAACTTTTCTCATCATGAGGTTTCTTCCTCCTTTTGTTGCTTCTGCTTCCACATGCTTCTGCACTTCAACAATGTGTGCCTCTCTGCCTTCTTCTCTCTTTCTGTCGGGACATTCCCAAGATTTGTGTCCTTCTTTTCCATAGGTATAACATTTAACTATGTCTCCTTTGGATTTTCCTCTTCCTCTACCTCTGGAAAAAGAACTTCCTCCTCCATATTGTCCTTCCTTAGAAATTCCACCTTTCTCATGGTGACTATGTTGTTTGTCAGCTTCAAGATTCGACTTCTGAGACTTCTCTCTGTTGGTTCCCTTGCCTCTGCTTGAATTTCCTCCTCTGCTTCGTTGGCTTTGCCTCCTGGCCAATTTTTCTTCAGCTTTCAAGGCTGCTTGATAGGCATCATCGACTGTACTCACAGACATCATGTTTATCTCCTCTTGGATTTTGTATCTCAGCCCATTGATGTATCTGGCTATCTTTTCATCTTCATTCTCCTTCTGTCTAGCCCTGATGTTCAATCGGTAGAATTCTTCAGTGTACTCCCTCACTGATAAACCCCTCTGTTTCATGTTTTGTAATCTTCTGTAAAGATTGATCTTGTAATCCTTTGGGATAAATTTGGCTTTCAACTTAGCTACCATCCTATCCCAGCTTTTAATTTTCTGCTTACTGTTACTTATGCATTCAACTTGTAGTTCATCCCACCATAACACTGCATGACCTTTCAGTCTTGTCACTGCATGCTTCACCATCTTGGCTTCCTCGATATCTTCATAATCGAAGTACTTGTCCATAGGACGTACCCAATCTAACAATTCTTCAATTTCCAAATTGCCTTCATACATTGGTACCTCTATTCTTTCTCTGGCTCCTATTTTAAAAACAACTTTTATCAAGTGACTATGTGCAACATCCTCTACGTCATTTGCTTCAGACTCTGCTTCTTATTCGATCTCAACCTCACTAACATCACCATCTTCTGGTGCTCTTCTCTATGTTGTCTCCATGGCGTACAACCTCATTCGAAGTCACCTCATTTATTCTTCCATCTCTGCATTTTCTCTGCGTCTTTTGAGTGGCATGATTTCACTGCATCACCTACAAACAGAAATGAAATTTCTTTGATACCACAAATGATACCAACTTTCCTTCTTTATTTTTGTCTGTTGTCTGCAAACAAAATTAATCTCGCTCTGATACCACTTGATGCAGCCCCCCCCCTATCTCGACAGGGTTTGTTGACCTCCCAGTGACTGGATCGTCTCAGTTCTCGATTCAAATTGGCTCTTTAGTTCCCAACTGGAACCTTCAATCAATCAAATCCACAGGTCCTTTATAAAACTCTGCATGTGCGTCTAAGCACCAAGTGCAAGCCTCTCCTCCACGTGACCACTGCCTGTGACCGCACGCCTACACAAAGGTGCGTTGTGATTTCACGTGTCAGGGCTTTGTGTCACCCGACTCTCTTCCATCGAACTCCCAGGTTCCGAAATCCCGACAAGGGTCTAGCGCATGCTAGCGCCTCCCTTATTCCCT
>SNQJ01S0022002.1:145332-162563 GCA_010110895.2 Picea sitchensis
GTAGAAGGGGTTCGGAATCCACTGTCAGTCATTGATCTACGCATCGCTAGATCGAACGTCAATCTAAGCGCGTTATTTAATCTCCAGGCGCGAATGCAGTATATGAGGCAAAACTTAGGCTTAATGACTTTTTGAGGGATTTGTGCACTGCTTCCCTTGAAAATAATTTGCAGAGATGAAATATTATTTGCAAACCTATACACCTAGAGTAAAAAATTTCTAGTCAACAGATGACCCTATGAATTATAGGGTTATAACACCAAGGATCTATCATCTTTTGGACCAACTATAGCATGCCAAGTACTTCACTAAGATGGATTTGAAATCAAAATATCACTAGGAATGAGTAAAAAAAGAGTATACCTAGAAGACTGCCTTCAAGACAAGGTAAGATTTGTATGAGTAGTTGGTTATGTCATTCGGTTTATGCAACACGCCGACTACATTTATGAGACTAATGAATGATTTTTTACGCCCTTGTCTAGATTCATTTGTTATTTTTTATTTGGATAATATATTGGTTTATATCACTACCTGGGAGGAGAATATCTCACATCTTATCCAGGTGTTAGAGAGTATGAAGAAGCCTCAATTGCCGACCAATCTCAAGAAATGCAATTTTTCTCAGCAATATTTGGTGTATTTTGAGTATGTGATCGATGGAGGGGAGATAAAGATATAACTTGAAAAGATGGAGACCATCATGAAATGGATAGTTCCTTCAAATGTCACTAAATCTAGAATTTTTGTTGGGGTAACACAATACTTGAGAATTTTTTTTTCCAATGGTAGTTGCACAACTCCAGGCCATAACAACCAGTGGTAAGAGTTTCTAGTGGGGGGAGAATTAGCATAAGGGATTTGATGAGATTAAAATAATATAACTCACACACCAGTGCTCACACTACCAAACTTGTATATGCACTTCTAAGTGGAGACATATGCAAGTGGGTATGCCATGGGAGTAGTATGAATGCGGGGAGGAAGCTCTGTTTGCTATCATTTTGAAGTATTTCATGGGGTAGTTTTCAACTACCCTACCTATGACAAGGAGCTATGTTCCTTGCTACAAGTTGTCAAAAAGTGGAAGCATTATTTGATGGGAAAGGAGACTATAATCCACACGGATCTTTCTTTTTGTGACCAAAATTATTGCGAGAAAAACAATAGCCAAGAAAGAGATATCGGGTTGTGAAAGGACTTATTGGTGGAACAACTCTTCTGAACTCATTCTCGTTGTTCTTGTGAAAAAAATCAAGTTTATGTTGGTCATTATTTCCTTTCCTATTGTTTCTTTCATTGTTGATGGATCCTTTGTGAATATTGGAATAACTTTTAGGATTCTCTTCATTTTCCTTTTCTGATGGCTTACATCTTCCTTGGTTGTATTTTTTTGTTGGTGTACCCAAGACCTATCTTGATGAATGGTGACTTTTGGCCATTGAGAATATTATATAATATTTCATTACTCTTTCCAAACTTCGAGCTTCTATTCAACTGAATAATTTTTTTCTCTCGTTCCTTTTTTAAGGAAACGATTTCAACGTCTAGCTTCCTGCAATTTTCTTCATTTTCTTTCAAATGGCTTCTCACCACTTACTCTATCTTCTTTTCCTATTCTATTTGAGTATTTAGGATAATAAGTGTCTTCTCTATTTCTTCAAGATCATGATCCTTCTTTTCATGTTTCGACAATTGCTCCTTATTCTTTATATTATTTTCCTTGAGTCTGTCTACTTCTTCTAAGGCACTGATAAGTTCTACTTCAAGATTCAATTCCTCTGAATCTGGATATTCTTTTTTATTATCTTAATTTTCTTCATGGAAATGTTTTTTTTTCTATGGTTATAGAGAGAGATTATTCTTCATCATCACTATATTCCCTTTCTTTGTATTTTTTAAGTCATCCTTTTAGATTTCTCACAAATTGTTTTTCTTTTGTCTCTAATTCACAACAGGAACAATCACCAGATCTCTCTTCATATTTTTTTTGTATCTTGTCCCAAATATGTTTATCTTATGTATATTTCATTACCTTGATAGTCTCAAAATCTGATAGGCCACTCAAGATGAAATCTATTTCTTTTGCATTATTTTCACTTGTCGCCTTCCCATCTTCATATATATAACTTGTTGTGACTAATTCCCAAATACCAAACTAAAGGGACTTCAAATACGTCTTCATTCTTACACTCCATAATACATAGTTTGTTCCATCGAAAAAAGGAGTTGTATTTGTAGGGATACCTTCCTTACTATCCATATGTGCTTTGGATATGCCTTCTAGTGGTTTAACTGTTTCTGAAGGAACCTGCTCTGATACCAATTTTTGAACTTATGCTTATACTAAGAGGGGGGTAAATTAGTATAACATATTTTTTACTTTATTTAACCATTCATCAATCATTCATTAGCTAAGAAACAATAATCATATATAAAATCAAATCACAATGCACAAATTTTAACATGGAAACCTAATCGGTAGAAAACCATAAACTTATCTTTATAAATGCTTGTAGGTACCAAATTGTTGTTACAAATTTTGTAGGCACCAACCTACTGGAGAAACCAATTTACTTAACTAAGCACCAACTCAACAATATCTAGGAACCAACCTACTAGAGACACGAATCTCCTCAACTAAGAACCAACTCAATAGCACCTGTAGGCACCAACCTATTGTTACAATATTTGTAGGAACCATCCTACTGGAGACACCGATCCCCTCACCTGAGTACCAACTCAACAAGATATGTGTAGATAAAAATCCAATATATTCATACAAAATTACTTCTAACTTCACCTACATCCTTCATACTTCAGACATAGCTTCAAACCCTAGTCACATTTATCTTTCATGCCCTAGTAAACCTGATAGCATCATTCCTAGAATATAATACATGACTACAACACACCCCTAAAAAGTGCAAACTGCAACATCACAACCTGAAAACAACACACTTTGCAATATCAGAGACCTTCAGTCTTTCATAGTGCACCTTAAGAACAACAAAATCCCAAGAAAAACCGCTCAAAATTCTTTTTCACAGCTTTAGATCCCAAAAAGACACCCCAGCTCCTTTAGTGCACCTCATATCATTTTTTCCCACCTCAGACTTGATATCTTGCTTTGTTTCACTACAAATGTGAACATCTATGTTGTGTTTATAGTATTTTTGTCGTCACTTTCAGGGACGACCTGTAAAGACTCGCTATGATGACCTAAATTTTATGATTGGGTTGTCAGAAAGAAAAAATCATATCTCATCATTCCTAGTGAGTTAGAGGGAATTCCATATACCATTTGAAATGTCTCGAAACAATATTTCCAAACATATAAATTATGCTCCCATTAAAGCTAGGTATCTAGGGTAAAAATTCCTTCAAAGATATGGTATCCATACTGAGCATCAAAAATACAAAAAACAATGTTTCCAACAATCTCCATCTTGCAATCTTTATCTTAGACATTTGAGATATCCCCCTATCTTTGACGTCAATGAAAACAATATTTCCAACACAATTATGTTAAGGAAACACTAAGAAGAGAATGCTACAATCTCTCATTTTGGTAAAAGATGTCATGTTGGCTTTGACAAGGTTGAGGTAGATGACTATAATGATTATGATGATGAGTTGGAAAATCAAAATGATGACTATTCCAATTACAAGTTATTCCATGGTTGTACAAACTAACTTCCAATGGCATATTTTATGCACCGTTAGCTTCCTTATCTTAAGATAAGATAAGTCAAGAAATTCACTTTTGAAGACAAAGATTAATGTAAAAATTTGAAAAGAAGGGGCTACCCCAGGTTTACAGTCTTGGGGCTAGTTGTGGCCTCAACATAATCACATAATGGGATAAAGAACCAAAGTTTATGATAAAATAACCATTTAAATTCTCAAGGAACATGCCTAAGGATATTTTGTTGCTCCTAATGTCACATACCATCTCTATATTTGAATTTTGTGACCCAAAATTCAACCAACAATTTGCAAAGGCCATCAACAATATGGAAAATAAATTGTGTTATTGACCATTGGAACCAATGAATGACACTCAGTGTGCTAATTCAATAACCTCAAAATTAGCCATGTCAAAATCCTCCTGTGGTGGAGGCATCTCATCCCCAACTACTTCAATGTATGCAAAGTTGTTAATGATTAATCATTCTATTTACACATAATATTATAATTACTAAGATGTAAATTAAATATGATAATGATTCATTTATGTAAATCAACGTGAGCATATTACCCCTCTCATATTTTGACTCATTTGGGGTAAATGGGATGTTCCACTTTTCCTACTAGTCCATCCCTACATAAGGATACTACACAAGGTTGTGGATGGGATTGTCCTCACTACCAAAAATAATGAGCATTGTAGAATCCACTACTCGACACTATATGGCCTCATCCCCTCTCTTAGGAAAAATCATATCCCACATATGCATATGTTTGATGGTGAATGGATATTTAAGGAAGCAGTTGAATCTATCCAAGTCACTAGAACCTATTTAGAAATAAACAAAAAACCTTTGATGTATATGGGAAGACTAATCTTCCCTAGTCTTGGTGTAGTGAGATATATCTAAAGCATGATGAATTTTTCTTAGAAAAAATGCTAGACCACCTCTACAGTATCCTTAACACTAACATACTTCATTGTGTGTGTCATATGGGTCTACAAAATAACCTCATGTAGCGTTTAGGGGAGCATAAAAACCCCTCCTAGATAGTACATTAATATAATAAATATCATCTCTAATGGGGCTACACCACATGTCTAGCCCAACTCTAAATGCCTATCAACTCTAATCCCACCAATAGATAGATTACAACATTAAATCATTGTTCCCCTTGAGGGATGAATCCTTCTCACAATACTTGAAGAGGCTAACATCCATATCCAAAGAATATGGTGTCCTCTAAAATAGGGTGGGGAACCTCTCATCCTTTTACTAACATGCCTCTCGAGGTCACAACATGGAATAATTCACTTGCAATGCGTGTACTGGTTCATGTGAATGATTCACATATTTAATTAACAAAATATCCAAATCTACATCAAATTGTTCATAAATAAAAATGATATGATTCATTCTATATTTAATTTAAAATTTGGTGTTCTATGTCATATAAAAACACTAATGTGTCTGACATAGTTATGCACCATACATATTAAACAGTGCAAAAACACATAGAACACTACATGTAGTGCATGTTCATAAAGATGAGGAGTTAGTGTGATTAGGCCTACCATTATTAATAACAAGAACCATCATTTCATTTGTATGGCTTGAGAGGGGTTGGGCTCACTTATTATTGGGTACATTGGTCTTGAGCCAACATGATCTACCAAAGAGTGAACGACTGTAATTGGAAGTAACCACCACCAACATGATTCAGCCATGTGTTTGATCAAATGATGGTAGGATAAAAAGTGAAATATGAAAGGGGTGTCACTCACTGATTCACACAGGGAGGGTTCTATTTTTTATGCGTGTTATCAACCCCTTCAGTAGTGCACCAAATTAACATGAACACATTATGTTAGAAAGAAAAATATTTGTCTAAATATATTAGAACACAAATATGGTGATGAAGCATGACATACATGGTGCGCAAAAAAAAACAAAAATCGGTGCACACTAAAAATTCATTGGCCTACTTGCACCATAGATAGTGTGCCCCATCAACTTAAAGGAACTAGGTAATGTAGGTTCATTACTCTTTTCTCTCTCTAGTGTAGTTGTGATGAGTGGATTCCTTGTGTATGGTGCGTGTAGAGACGCATCATGCCACATACTCATGACATGTGCATACTATGCATGGAATGTGCATTGGATCCCATATGGCTTGAAATGTGTGTCGATGTGCATATCATGTGTCACCAAAGGTGCATCCAAACAACATTATTGTACCCAAAAATCCACAATCAAATATCGGTTCTTTCATTTGTACATTAAAATTGAGCACACTGTCGATTGTGAGGGGTATATTGCATTTTTACATTAAAATTGAGTACACTACCGATTGTGAGGGGTATAGTACATTGTTAATGACATGTATATTGGTGTGCATTTATATCACCCATAATATTGTGTCACGATAACATAAATGCACTACCAAATCCACATTAAATATGTCTACTTGTTTATCTGTAAATTGTCATGGATATTCCACTTGAATAGTTTTTCACAATAGATATGATAAATAAAACTAAAAAATACACTATGAAGGTTAAATTCCTTTATATTTCAGAAAATTTAGTTTCTAATTTTTTTCTTATGCATGAAATAGATAAAATGTGGAAAATAGAGAACAATAAAGTACAATCACACACCATCCACAAGATAACACAAAGATTTTCTCTAGGAAACCCTTATGGGAGAAAACCCAGCTAGAAGGGGAGGTTTCTTTGCTCTCTTTTCTCTAGTATGAAAATAATGTGAGTGCAAAGGAGAAGACACTCTCTATGGAGTTACCTGAGACTTGCGGTCTATTAGGCTGCTACAAAATTTTAATCCCCTCGGTTATGCTCTCTAATTTCCGACTCCCAGTTGTTTTGCTCTTCTATGGAACAAAATACAATAACATATAATGGAACCCTTTCTCCTTGTAGTGGCCCGATATTTAACATAGCCCAATAGCCCTCTAGGGGTGGGTTTTTTACTTCCTCTGTAGAAATTAAATTACAAAATCTGCTTAAAAATTATTATGTCATACACTTAACAACCTAGAGATAATTATCTTGTATGAACTATGAAATGTCTAAACCCACATTCCAAAATTACCATAATAAAAAATACACATTGCTAAGCAATTTTAAAATAGAATAAACACAACGAACAACAACCATTCAACTTAGAAAAACTCAAAAAATTAGGCAAATGGAAGGGAAAAACCCCAATGTGGGGAAACCCAATGCGAGAGAGAGATATTTATTATTTAGATTCAGGAAAGTACATATCAGTAGAAAAATACAATTTCCAACAAGAGAAATCCACTTACAACACCCAAACTGTCCCACAAAATTTATGCCTTGAGAAGCGTGTCAGGTCCATATTGTTCTACGACCTACCTAGAAAAAGAAGCACCTCTAAAAATGTGCTAATCTACTGCTGTACAGACTATTCTATATGGATTCCCTTCAACAACAAATATCCCCAAGCTACCTCGATTTTTGTGCCTCCCTTGCCTCGAAATATGTGCCCACTTTTCTATTGTACAGATCCATATAGTACGACCTCCCTCACAACATTAAATTACAGAACTCACAACACATAAAACTCTCATGGGATTTGTGCCCAATCTCTCTTGGGAAATATGCCCTCCTTGGTGCCCTCTTTCCTCTCTCAAGCTCTTTGAAAAAATCTCTCTCAAACTCTCCTCAATTTTTCTTGCACTCTACCCAATGCATTCTCTTATAATCTGGAAGTGACCCTTCACCTTCTCCAACCCTAGATCTAATGGCCAAGATCTAATCTTTCCTTTACAAGATCAAGGGTCATGATTCATTCACTCCAAAATAGATCACTTAAAAATATTAAAATACATTTTCACTTTACAACATAAGTGCACTTTATGAAATAAAGTCACTTTAATATTAGAATGCACACTTTACTAAAAAAATAACTTTAAAAAAAGAACCACTTTATCACAACTTTATAAAAACCCATTACAAAGTCAAGTGTCTAGTAATGTAGGTACAAGGTAAATTTTGCATACAAGACACACATGCAGAGGACCTCCCTATCTAAAAAGATAACACTCCCTCTTTGTGAGGGATGTACTCGTCGCCATCTCCATCATCTGGTCCCATAACACTCTTCTCAGTAGGAGCTCCCTATGAACTTGGAATCGTCCTCAACACCCGCACATAACTCGAACTAGGAGATATTCTCCTGACAACTACTTTGGTCCCTGAGCTCCTAGGAGATTCCACTCCACCCTGCGCATCGGTTCGATCACACTAGTTGAGCCTCCTGTCGGTGCTCATAAAAGACTCCCTCCCTTCTCTCAGAATGCAATATGCAATACTGAATCCTTGGGCCCACCGTAGTCTCAAGAGCCTCATGCTCCTCATTTGATGTTGAATCATATCCTGAAGGTTGTTCTTGCGACATATACAACATGTCCACCCGATCACCAATAAATTGTGGTTCCACTGGGTCCACTCCCTCCCTGTAGATAAATACATGTCCCCTCTTGAACAATGTACAATCTCCATCATTCTCCAAGGCTGAAACTGAGAGCAAGTTAACCCTCAATTGTGGAACAAAGATAAATCCATCAAGATCCAGGAATCCTCCATACTCGAGTCAGAATCTAACCCTTCCAAATCCACGTACAACTCGCGCCATACCACCTTCACTCTCCACCAGTCAGTCAGGACATGTCTCTATGATAAAAAGGAATACTCTCCATAATCCCATCATGTGACAAGAGACTCCACTGTCAAAAATCCATCTGATATCACCCCCAAATCCTCCACTATCGATACTGGATACTAGAGTAACCAAAGAAAATTCCATGTCATACTTGGAAGCAAATTCCTCCATGGTTGATGTTGCAGTTGTCTCAGACCCCTCCTGTTCCTTCTTCTTCTTCTTCCTCTCAGGAAAATGAGAAGCAAGGGGCCCCAATTGGTTACAACAATAACATTTGACTTTACTCAAGTCCCTCCCAGAATTTCCTTTCTTCTTTCTTTTTCCAGCAAGAGCAACATTCTCCTTAGTTTTGTCTTCCTTTAGACCACTGCTATGAGATCCCTCCTGGATCTTCTCCTTAGTGAAAGCATCCCACAATTTGCTCCAATATGGAAGATGCTCACGACCCACCACACACTTCACGAAGACTTCACATTCCTTGGTGAAGCCTTTCAAGGCTATCCTCACCAACTCTGAGTCCGATATGACCTCCTCAACTGCAGAAAACTCATCTTTCTCTTGAGTTATCCATATAAGATAAGAAGACAAACTCTCCCCCTTAACCATCTTAGTATCATGCAGCTTATCCTTCAAGGCCATCTTTCGGTTTTCATTCTTCACTTCAAATAAGTTCTTAAGTGCATCCCACATCTCTAGGGTTGTCTTCTTCTCAGCAAAGTGTGGAATAAGGTGGTCCTTTACCCCATCCATAATAATTCTCTGAGCTTTGGCCTCATTTACTTCATGCAAATCCAAAGCAATAGGATCTGTTGTGGGAGCCACAACAACATAACTGATATAGTTCCAAATCTTGTTCTCCTTGAAAACATCTGACATCCAGACCTTCCACTTCAAATAGTTGGAAATGCCATCCAACTGATCCTCAAATCTAATGCTTGCAGCCATATTCCCTATTACAACTCAAGGAAAAAAATCACAAATTTTCCCCTTCAACCTTGCCCAAAAATCACACTGTTCACTGTCACTCAGAGCCCAAGCTCTAATACCATGTAGAAATTAAATGACAAAATCTGCTTAAAAGTTATTTTGTCATACATTTAGCAACCTAGAGATAACTGTCTTGTATGAAATCTGAAATGTCTAAACCCACATTCATAAATTACCATAAGAAAAATACGCATTTCTAAGCAATTTTGCAATGAAATAAACACAATGAACAACAACCATTCAACTCTGAAAAACTCAGAAATTTAGGCAAATGCCAGGGAAAAACCCCAATGTGGGGAAACCCAATGAGAGAGAGAGAGAGAGAGAGAGAGAGAGAGAGAGAGAGAGAGATTTATTATTCAGCTTCAGGAAAGTACATATCAACAACAAAAATGCAATTTCCAGCAAGAGAAATCCACTAACATCACCCAAACTATCCCACCAAATTGTCGCCTTAAAAAGTGTGCCAAGTCTGTACAGTTGTACGACCCACCTAGAAAAAGAATCACCTCGAAAATAGTGCCAATTTGTTGTTGTATGAACTGTTTTGTATGGTTTCCCTTTAGTATCAAATATCCTCAAGCTCCCTTGATTTTTGTGCCTCCCTTGCCTCAAAATTCTTGCCTACTTTTCTGTTGTATAGACTGTACGGATCCACATAGTATGGCCTCCCTCACAGTGGTAAATTACAAAACTCACAAAACATAAAACTCTCGTGGGATTTGTGCCCAATCTCTCTTGGAAAATGTGCCCTCCTTGCTTCCCTCTTTTCTCTCTCAGGATCTCTCGAAAAATCTCTCTCAAACTCTCCTCAATGTTTCTTGCACACTACCCAATGCATTCTCTTATAATATGAAGGTGACCCTTCACCTTCTCCAATTCTAGATCTATGGCCAAGATCTAATCTTGTCTTTACAGGATCAAGGGTCATGATTCATTCCCTCCAAAATAAATCACTTAAAAATATTAAAGTACA
The DNA here is from genome assembly GCA_010110895.2 of Picea sitchensis. Classification (NCBI taxonomy): domain Eukaryota; kingdom Viridiplantae; phylum Streptophyta; class Pinopsida; order Pinales; family Pinaceae; genus Picea; species Picea sitchensis. Next base: position 155,695 of record SNQJ01S0022002.1, read on the forward strand.
TTTTCACTTTACAACATAAGTGTACTTTATGAAATAAAGTCACTTTAATACTATGTTGCACGAGTTTCCAAAACATGGGAACGTTGGAAACATGGATACAATAATATATATTAAAAAAATATAAAAAATATTTTAGATTACAATGATAGTTTAGATTACAATGTATAGAGAAATTAATACATTTTAAATCTTATTTCAATAAAAACGAAGTTGAATGAGGACAATGTTTCAACTACTGCAACAACTACAATATTAAAATTACTAATTTAATTTGTGCTAATAATTATATGAATATATTTAACACAATAATGAAACTTTAATATCCATAAATGTTCCATTAGAAAATGAGAAACAAAATTGAAAATACATATATACAATTTTAACATCTTTTTTAAATTAAAATTTACATATCTAACTTTAAACATCTTTGTAAATTTGAAGCATTATTCTTTTTTTATTCAAAATAACAAAATAGTAGTACTCTTCTAATATGAAAATACAATAAAAGTCAATGATATGGTTGGTTGATATCAACTACATAGTGGAGCAAATGCTTGTCGTGGATAAGGTATTGATTTATTTGACTTTCATGTTTAGATTGTGCTTGAAGGAAAACATAAATGCATTAAAAGTTTTTCATATCCACAACTATAATAATAATAATAACCAAATTGGTGTTTGTGACCCCCTTGTTTGTGGGACAAGGGACCCCCCTCCGCCCAACAACTCGTAAAGTCTACTATAAGGTGAGTATTATTAAGTTTTTTTACTTACTAATTTTTGAAATAATATTTACCTTAGCTTAGTCTTAGTTTTATAGTGATATTTTGAATAAATATAATGAAAATATTTGTAAGAAATTATGTATTTGTAATAAAGGAATAAATATATTTACATCTTAATTTAATATAATTCTAATTTAAAACTCTTCTTTTAGGACACTCGTTCCCAAGCTCCCATTTCTTTGATGTTGAAACTCCCAAAAAAACTCCCAAGTTCCCAAAAGAGTTCCCAACCAATTGGGGATGTTCCCAACTAGTTCTCAAGCTCTTGGAACTTTTGGAGCTTGGGAACTAGATGTTGAAAATGCTCTGAGTGGTTCCCGTACAACCATGCTTTAATATTAGAAGGTACACTTTATTAAAAAAATCACTTTAATAAAAGAACCACTTTATCACAACTTTATAAAAACCCATTACAAAGTCAAGTGTCTAGTAGTGTAGGTACAAGGTAACTTTAACATACAAGACACACATGTTGTACCTCCCGAGCTAAAAAGCTAACATCCTCAACCCTCAATTCTATTAACAATTATTTCAAATTACAAACTACACTCATATTTAGTGAATGTTTAAGATGATGTCATGGATTTATGCATTTCAACTTGTGGGTGTTCTTGACTATATATGATCAGAAATCAGGTGAAAAAATGTTAGAATTATAATTTTTTAATTGTTAAATCTTTATAATCATAGCATTACAAGGTGTTTGACTCTAAATCCATTTATATATTTAAAAATATAATTTAAATAACCAAAAAAAACTCTAACTTCACTCCTAAATATATGATATGATGAGATTCCAATGATGATAACTTTTAAAATCTGATCCATTTTTCTTGATGTTTTCGATCATGGAGCTACATACACAGTTAGGAAACTTTCGATCGATGTCACCAACTTGTGATTTATAGCATAATTACCTAAATTTTGGCATATTTCTCAAGACAATTGATTTTTTCTCTCACACAATAATAATATGATAGTTTAGTTTGTAGGTTTTCTAGGCACTTCCATTAGATATGAGTAGAATATAAAGATGTTTTAGAGGACACTTTTTCTTTGATGGAGGATTGTTTAACTAATATCGCTGAATATGTTTCCTCGTTACAACGTAGAACAAAAATACAAATATTATAATATTATTAATTATTTATATATTTATTTTATCATTGATTATTTATATATTTATTTTTAAAATGGAATTTTTTTGAAAATTTATATTTATTTTATTTTATTTATAAGATTTTTTTTTAAATTAAAATGTTTTTATATTTTAGAAAAATCAAATTATCTAAAAAAAAATTTTTGATGATTTTCAAAAGAAATATTATTATTTCAAATTATTATTCAGATATTAAAAATTAAACATATTTTCTTACTTAAAAGAACAAACACTTAACCACTTAACAATAATTATAACTTTATTCCAAAAATACTTTCAACTATTTATTAAGAATATAACAGCGTACAACTATTTATTTATTAAGAACATGGTGATCATATTTTATGCATTGAATTAGTATAAAACTTCTTTGATAAACAGCATGGAATTCGTTGTATACCAGGGATCTTATGATTTTATGGTGGATTGGAATATATGTAGCTGTAGTTTAAATGTTCTAAAAAAAATTTAGGTCATATTTTTTTAAGGATATTTGTTTCAAATCGTGTAAGAAATTGTTAGATCTTCAAATTTAAGTGATTATTTTTGTATGATCCTAGTGTCCCCAAAAATTTTCAGGATGCTGAATCCATTTCTATATTTAAGAATAAATTTTAAACATCAAAAAATAATGATTTTGATTAAATTTATGTAACTGTATTCCTATGAAAAAAACCATAAGTTAAACAACCTACCATTTTCATCACACTTTGATGTGATGGAGCAGTTTCAAAAAGGAAATGGAGACTTTCTTGACAAAAATATAGGGGATGGCAATAATCATGATCCCTCGAACTTCCCACAGTATAGGCTGTTTGCTGTAAAGCCTTCCAACTATCCCTTGAGAGAGATCCAATTGTTTGTGATATTATTGAACTCTATACATCCAATTATTTGTGAAATTTTCCAACTGTAAGTTAAAATAATGTAACCTGTATATTTCAATGTGTATTTGCTGGGTGTTTTACTTGTTTATAGCTGTTTAGAAACCATTTTTGGAAATGGGGTTTGGGAGCTTTTTCTAAGAGTGAAACCTTGCTATCATTACAGATATACAGTGTATTTGAATCATAACCAAAGTTAAGACCAGACTGCTTGTATAGAGCGCAACTCATAAACTTCAATTTAGTGACCAGACCAGATTCAAAGAAACAGAACAAAATGAACTTACTAAACGGAAAACAATTATTGATCATAAGAACGAATAATTTAGCACCGATTTTTTTCTTTTAAACTTTAATTCGACACAATTGAAATAATAAGTAAAACTCAGGCTTATTCTTTATTGAGGAGATAGATAGTTTAGGTCGTTTCATTGACACTCAGGCATTGAACTTTACTGTAAACGTATATTTAGCAGTATAAGTCGGGGTTGGAGATGAGATACTCCTCAATCTTCTTGAACATGGCATCGTCCATTTTCTTAATCTCTTCTACTCTGGTTTCCCCATCCGGAGCACCAGGGAGGGTTTCGTAGTTGCAGATCCAGGTAAGCGCACATCCCCCTTCTTCCCTGTGAACAAACTTGAGTTCAAAATTCAAGGCACTCAGTTTCTTACCCAGAGACCCTCCTTCGATCGCTGCGTACTTGTGCACCATCTTGTCCTCATCAATTACATCCAATCGCTCCTTGACGTAGCTGAAATCCTTGTTAGCTGTGACACGAAAACCAAAAACCATTATAAGTCCCAATTGATAGAAAATTTTATTCACCCTATCTGCAACTTAAAAAACGACATGAAATAATTAGAAGCGGAAGTGTAATGATCTTGTTGCTATTATTTTAAGTGAGCATATGTTTTTATGGGCGTGATACCAGGGGTGAAGTTGAGCTGCCTGACGGTGCCCACGCCTCCATCTCCTTGAAGCACTGTGACAGAAGATATGTTAAATTCGTGTAGAGCCTTTGGGTAGAGGTTGTGCCCGTCTTTCACCATGGCATTCCACAGTCTCCTTGTCTCCACCTGAGACACATATTCGGTTGTTACCGTCCCTGCCACCATCTTCCACTCTTTTTGTGTAAGTATATATTTCTATATACTTCAACACTTTGATCAAAGTAAAGGAGAAGCTGTTCTAGTCTGAACTAGAGATCTAAGATCAGTAAGAGCAGACTTATCAAAATAAAGGAGAAGCTGTTCTAGTCCGAACTATAGATCTAAGATCACTAAGAGCAGCAGGATATTTATAGAGTGGACAATATTATGATGAGCTTAATAAAAATATTATCAAACTTAATAGTATTTTAATTTCAGCCAAAAATTGTTAGAACTTGAGAGTTGAGTGAGTGGATAATTCAAGTGTTCTACAGTTTTTTCAAGGTGATAAAACTATTTATGTATTAAAAATGTAATTTAAACAAACAGAAAATGGAGATTTCATCAAAATCTATTTCTTCTTAGTGATGAAAAAGTTGAAAAAAAATCTAATATTTATACAAAGCCATTCAAAATGATTAGCTTAAACAATAATTTAAGATAATCCGCAAAATATGTGAAATTGAAATTAAGTGATGGCAAGAGGAATCAGATAAACCTAAATCACGTGAAATTGACTGGTAGGTCTGTTTGCATAAGTTGTGTAAAACGGTGGTACCTGCGAGGTCAATGCTCGTTTTCTTGATTTGCGCATATCTGGCCCGGCCCAGATTAGGTTATTGCAGGAGGAGTCAGATAAATCTGAATTCGATGAAATTGTCTGGCAGGTCTCTTTCCAAATTTAATTTAAGTAATGTGGTACCTTCGAAGTCAATGCTCGTTTTCTTGATCTTGGGCATGTCTGGCCCGGCTCGCCAATGTTGACTCCCATGCTGGCCTCTATTGGCGTAAAAAAAAAATAGTGACGACAATCTCCCACTGTCTTTCATGACTTTAAAATTCAGGAATTAATGCATTCGTGGACACGGCGAAATGCGTTATAAATACGATGGGGAATTAAATAACACATAACGGACCGATTAAAGGACGACTACAAATCTTGGAATATTGGTCATACACTTGTCACACTTCTCTATATCTGAACTTGTGTAAATTGGTGTATTATATAAGTTTTTAACTTTTCTATCATAGTCATTAGGAGCCTCGCATTCAAAGTCAACAGCACACGAACGACATCTCAGATGACAGAATTTCAATTGAGCATTAATTTCAGAATTTAAATAAGTTGTTGGGATATTTTTGTAACAACATTTTAAAAATGTAACTTGTTTGTAAAGTCTTCAAGGATTGTAAGAAATTGCATATATGGAGTGTCGACTCTATTTGGGAATAACTAGTACTTATTGTAATAGGACAGAGTAGGTAATAGCTTTGAATTTGAAATGATAGATTTCAGAACAGGACAAGAGCTCATAGAGCCAACCCTTAGATAGTTTTTTTTTCATTCGTTGTATTGTAACAGAAAGGTAGAACAGAGAAGAATGTAAGAGACAAAATAGAGAGATGAGTAGAGAAGAGTAGAATAGCATAAAACACAGAAGAGTAGAATAGCAGAAAACACTATGTATTTTGGTTTTCATGGATGAATAGAGCAGACAGAAATTGTCTCAAATCCTTGGACTAAGTTCATTTCATGTGTGATTTAATGAATGCTATTCTGTGTGCATGATTTGTTACATTTATTTTCATGTATGAGTGGTTGAGAAATTAACTGTATCAGTTCGTGACGAAACTGGTTGAGTTTCAATTGTTTCTCCTCTGATACTTGTATGCAAGGTGTGTATTTCCAACGCAAGGAGTGCGTCGACTGAGTCTAGGATTGATTCAGAGAGAAGTTCAGAGACAGATTCAAAGAAACTCAGACCAGGTGCAAGGTGTGCATAGCATCAAGAAGCTAGCAAGCTTTGAAGAACCAGTGCAGGATAATGTTAGGTGGGCGAGAAACATTTTCTTTCCAAGAAAATCCTTTGAACTGAGTTATTCGAAATCCCAAGAACACAAGGTGTGCGTGGGAGGTCGAAATCATGTTAAGGATAGAAGCTCAGAAGAGATAACATTTTCCACGAGTGTTGACGAGATCTCACAGACGAATTCGTCAGGAGAACAAAGGGTTGAAACCTTTGAAAGCGGATAAAACTTCCAGGTCTGGAAGAAAGGTGCAGAAGCTGAAGAAAAGGAACACAGTTGTCATTAGATTGAGCATAGACAAATCTGGACTGTTGAACCTTACATCCAGACAACGAAGAACACGCAAGGGAAGAGATCAGATCTGAACCGTCAGATTTGAGTGTGGAGGACCAACTACGTTGGATCCGGAGGAAAACACAGGAGGTTTAATCCTTGTGTATGCAGGAGAGTGGACTCGTCAAAGTCCCAAAGTTCCAAAACAATCGAAATTGTCCATCATGAGAGGACAAGTGGCAGCAGATCCAGGGTGTTCATGGAATCAGATACCGAGAGATCAGAAGGGAGCATAGGAACAAACTCGCAAAAGGAGAGTTCACAAAATCATCCGAACTGTCCATTGGAAAGGATGTGTGGAGAGTAGGCATCATTTCGCTGACTTGTTGTGGAAGGAAGTCAAAGGGTGGAGTTTGTGAAACTCGTGAAACACGAAGTCACGAAAAGTCTCTGAGTTGCTAGATCGAGTCAGGGTGTGGGTCGTCGATCCGAAGCATCAACATTTCGGCATTTTGGGAGTCAGAGGTTCAAAGGAGAGAACCATCCCAAAGTCCTGAGTCACGAAGTCCTAACTACGCAAAGGAGGAACTTGGACCACTGGATCGCGGGACAACGAGGACCATTGATCTAACATGGGACAATTTTGAGAATCGAGAGTGTGAAAGAAATAACTATTCGAAATTCGCGATACGCGAAATCTTGACACAGTCAAGACCGTTGATCGAGGAAGGATCTAAGCCGTCAGATCTGAAGCATCGACATTTCAGGAATTAGGAGGACAGAGGTGATTCACATCGAAAATTCCCG